>JAQGBT010007860.1:0-10481 GCA_034698585.1 Disparrhopalites patrizii
TCAAAACAATCTTACGACAAATTCAATGTATTTGCTTACGGACTTGCGACCTACGTCCCTTTCGAGAATAAGCCCCCAGGTGTACATAAGTTATTGTATTCCTGAATAGGCATGTGTATATGAGATCATAGTATTTAGTAGTCAAGTCCGCCCTTAGACCATTTTGCTGCCTTAGCGTTGGACGAAGTCTAGTCCAGTCAAGTCCGTGCGGGAAATTCGACAGCGTAAGTCTAGTATTAATTCGTAGTCAGACTAGACTAGGAATTCAGGACTAGACTAGGACTAGGACAGCTATCACGCTATCAGCATCAGCTATGTAAACAATAACAAAAATTTGACGGTTTGACTTTTTCCTTCAATTCAATGCAATATATGTATTTATAAAAAAATTAGGTTTATATATAGGTATAATAGGTATAAAAAATATATAAATATAAAGCTATAAACTATAACTCAAATAATTTGAGTTAAATTACAATTTCACACCAATGGGAAATCCATGTTTTGGTTAAAAGCACATGATAAACCTGAATGAACCACAAAGTTTTTTTTTAAATCATCCAACAATACTTGCAGTAGTCAATTCAATTTGAAATGAGTCACTTGTTTTTATCAGACCCAAATCCAGGAAGTAGTGGATTTACCAACAAAAGTGATCCCGTGCGTGACCTACATTGTCTTTTTTGTTATTGTCCCGAAGTTTCCCGGACAATTGAAGGGAATCAAAGTGTGGCAAATTTACTGGAATCTATCTTCGAAAAGTTGTGTGCCACCTTCAAAGTTGACTTCCCCAGGAAGTGCTGGAACTTTTCCCGGGAGATCTTTCCCTTCTGTGACCAATGCAAATGTCAAATTTCCAGGTTGTTCGAATTGCATCAGGAACTGGAGGTGATACAACATCAGATCCAGAGTATCAGTGCGACTTTGGCTGGAGCTGTCCTGGACTCTCAGCAACAATGGGATCATCCCTTGGCTCAGGTCACTTCTACGAAGAACAACCCTAAAGAACCCGGGAAATACTTATATTTTCGAAGAAAAATCCGACAAAGCAAGTTTCTGTTATATGTACAATTTCGAAAATATGTATGGCAAGGCAAGTGTTCTTTCAATGTCGCTGTTATCTGACTACAAGTCTTGTATTTATATGTTACCTTAAGGTCTGGAACCCCAACTCGTCTTGGAAGACTGTCAGAAATGTGTGCCTCCTCAAGCTGCAACGTCTCCAGAGTTGTATATAGAAAATAATCGTATCCATGAGACAACCGAGGATTCCAGTAAAGAGTCTTCCCATATCCAGATTCAAAATCGGCGGAGTAAAAGGAAAAAGGTGGAGAGACCTCTAAGCTGGAAAGATTCTGCATTAGGGGATCGTGAAGGTATCGATCAAGTTCAATCTTTGGATTTCCCGGGTTAGTATTACATTTTAGAAAGCCTTTAAATTGGCAATTGTCCTTAAACAAAAATCCGTAACTAAAATGCACGGTGCACTTTTTGATGTTAAGCGTTTACAAAAATCAATTCGAGTTTTTGAACAAGTGTGACAATGTATTATAGAACCTTCAGAGACGTTGCTAGAAGACATCCACGATGAATATGGCAATGATTTTGAAGGCGGGTTCCCCTGCAGTGATTCACCGGGTATAGTCACATTAGCTGTAATAAATTGTTCAATTATACATGTGTTACATCTAACTTTTAATTTTGGTTTTTGTCCCGTTGACATGCTATAACCATTGTATTTGTGCAGGAGAATACAAGTTAAAGGTGCTCGTTAATGAAGATGAGATTAACGACATCGACAAAATTGTGGTGAAAAAAGAAATCAAGGATGACGCGGAATGTGCGATGGAAGGGAGCAGCGAGGTCACGGTCACTGACCTCAGCACGAACACTAAATCAAACCGTCGTCGTAAATCCACCAAGAAGATGACCCTGAAGCCTAAACACAAAAAGAGGCGGTTGGTGCATGACGGAGGAAATAAGTATCGCTTCTGTAACGTACCGTTCGTCACAGCATTCAAAGCGGTTCACTGTAGGGAATGCTCATTTAACTACGTCTATGATGGTGATAAAGTAAAAGGATTTTATGGGATACGGAAGCATATTCAACTTGAACACACAGGTTAGTTTGTAAAAGATATTTCCTATTTATAAAATATTTGAAAAAAAATCGTCTTTTTGAGTTGAAGGGATACCCTCTCAACTATAAAGAAAAAGAACACTATAACAGAACACTATAACAGAGAACACTCAACTATAAAGAAAATGTATGTATGTCTATATAATGAATCAGAACAAATAATCACCAAAACCTCTCTAAAATGTCACACATATATTCAATTAATTTTAGATTTGGAACACATTTCAGCAAACTTCTCAAACAGAAACATTGCCCGCAAAAGCAGATTTAGGGACAGATTCAAAGCACACTCTGCGATACTTTGAATACAAATTAATTAATTAAAAATAATTAAGGCAAATAAACTCAGTAATAAGTATAAGTTCTTATGTAAAGTTGCCTATTCAAACAAAGTAATCTAATCTGCTCGTTCAACATGTGGTTTTGTGTTACAGATAACACACAAGATCCGACGGTATTCTTACTGGATTCAGCCACACGAACATACAGTTACTTCGGATTTGAATTCACTTTGAGCGAAGATGGTCTCACCTTTACTTGTTCCACTTGTACCCAAGAATGTGTGGCGCTCACAAAAATGTTTGGGAAGAGAAGCTGGTGGAGTAATATGATAAAACATATTCAAGTTAAACACCTGGGTAAGTTCTTTGGAATTTTTGTGTGAAACGAAACACCACCAATTGTGTTTGAACAGACTCATCTCCAAACTTCTGTTTTCAGGCACACGAGCTGGAAGATGTGATATTTGTGAGAAGGAAGTCAATGATTTGAAACAACACAGGGCAGATAGTCACACCGCTGCAGGCGCCGCTGGTATTGTCTGTGAGAAGGTGAAAACAAAGATTTGCCTTACTGTGTGTGGATAGAAATACTGACCAAAGTATTCAATACGTCAATGCTGCAAAATTCAGAATTTATTTGTTTCTTTGGAAGTCCATTTTTGGAACTTTGGGTAATATTTTGTCACTTCTTTATTTAACTTGTTTGATTCATACAAGTGTAGTGTGGCAAGTCATTCAGCGGACGTGTAAGTTTATCACAGCACATGCGGAGGACGCACCAGGATGTGCCAAAGAAGTGCCTATGTGAACAGGTATATATTCACCAGTAAACGCAATATTAATTACATATATGTAAGTATACTTACTATAGTATTATGCATATATGCACTTGCTTTGAAATGTATGTTTTAATAGTTACAATTACTGTTATTGTGGCCTTAGCTTGTTTCTTGATTAACTTGTTGTGTTACACTTCTGTTGCAATTATCCTAGGATGCAAAGCGATTTTGAAGCCATTTAAACTGCTGGTTTCCCTACGAGCTCCCCGTAATAGACAAAAAGATGTTTATTTTTTCGTACATTTTGTATGCGGGCCCAGCCAAAATGATTTCTATCCTATAACAAAAGTGATTATGTTCAGGTTCTAATCGGTCTCCTGTATTCAAAAGATTAATTAGCGACAGAATAAAATTTCTCGCTCTCGCAGGCTATGATTTTTGCTTGAATTTCAATGGCAACCCTTGCCATGCTGAATCATTGCCAATTTGATGAAAAAGAATTAAATTTCGGATTAAATTAATTCTATTTAGTTTTTATTTAGCGTGATTCGCCGTATAAGTGTAATTATATTACTCTACGTTTCAGTTTGAAATTTGAAATGCAACTAATAATATTTACATCTGTGCATATTTAATTCTAGTGTGGAAAAAGATTCTTCGCTCCCATGGAACTTGCAGCGCATATGACGAGCCACACAAAAGAAAAAAACGTCGTCTGTGGAGAGTAAGGACAAGTTTTTTTACGATTCAGTAAAGTTGTAATAACGCGCGCATACATGCATACGCATTCATATTTTATGTTCACTATGATCTGATTGAACGTTGTTTCTATTCGTCCGAAACAGGTGTGGCAAAAATTTTGCTCGGAAATCAACTCTAGCCACTCACTTTGGCATTTATCACGCGGTGAAAAAATTTGCGTGCACACTTTGTGATCGGAAATTCGGGCTTAAATTTCTCCTCGCTGCACATATCAAACAAGTGCACGAAGGGATTAAGCCACCACCACGCAAGCGACGACGACAAAAAAAGAAGAAAGAATGACTATATATTTATATATATGGATAAACTTGATTATTATATAGAAACGAGTGTATGTACTTTTGTAATTTGTGTTTATGTATTGATTTTTTCTGTAATTTTTATGTAAACGCTTGTTGTATCTTGTATTCCAAAAATGTATGTTAGAGCAGAAAGAAAGTATTAAATCTGGTGGAAAGTGGAAATAGAAGCGTTTTAATTTCAATTTTATGAGTCAAATCTGAATCATTTGCGTTAAGCTAAACCTGTTATCGCAAAATTTAGATTGCATAATAAAATATTTTTGCGACATTTGTTTTTTGCGACATTTGCAAAAAAATTGTTTCAAATGTAGTAAAATTACTTTCGTTTTTAAAGCTGATGTGTGGCCTAGATAACTTCTGTGATTATGAATTGCTTATATGACAAAGGATTTGAAATACCGCGTATGTAATTTGCACATAATTCTAGGACATACAATTTTGTATGAGCTTATCTTAGAAAGTAACTGTAGATACACCAAATAATTTCGCTTAAACAAACATAAGGCGTGTATAGTACAGCTTAAGACGTGTGTAGTCTAAATAAGCTTTCATTAGCGAAAATGAATTTCGTTCCGTGTCGACCTAGCCATTTATGCATAGACAGGACATAACCGACGGGATCATTGCTGTTAAAATTTGCTTACAAAATTGATGTCACGCAGTCAGCCGCCATTTGTCATTCAGATGCTATTTCGGGAGGGGACAATTTTTGAGCAATAATTCCGGACGTTTCAAAATCATTAAAACAAACCACGGCATTTCCAGTTCATGGTGAAATCGCGGAAAGCAAACAAAAATTTGAAGGTGCTAAATGCTTTCGAAAAAACACTCAAATATGGTGCCATTCGCATCTACGGTAATCCTTGCAATTACGGTCTTATTGGGAAGCTCGGCGTTTGCTATGACAGACATACAAATATCTGCAAAGATTCCACTTGAACCATCAGAACGTCATTTGTTCGTTACCGATCATGCATGTATGTTTTTGAGCATGCGCCAATACAAAGTGTTAACCAAATTACTACAGGAGGATGAAACGGCACAAATTTCACTGGGATTACTCAACAAAGTAACTTTAGTACTACAAACGGCCGATAAGGTTATGGATGAAGGCAAAATGGACGACGTACTTCACCGCGGAAGAAAACACTGCATGACCACCGCCTGGATTTTTCCTGAATCCTTCCCATATTTTTATCGAGAAAATAATCAGAACAAGTTCTCGGTTCTATCTGTTGTGTACAAAACGAATGCGCAATTTGTATTTGTAATGGCTCCTGCCGTAATTATGGCAATAATCACACATGTCACAAAGTACTATAAGGATTTCGCGCTTTTGAGCTCAACCATAATAATTTTGCCTAGCAGAGGTCTGCCACACATATTATGCATTCAGTGCTTAGCCATTGGTCAGGGCGAACACTTGACATTTATTCAGTTGGACGACCGATTGAATTCTCTGTCTTTGGTGCGGGGTCAGTTCTCCGGAGATTTCCAGGGCGCTCAAGTCGCATCCGAAATTCATATTTGCAACACCAAAGCGGATCAGCGTATTGTATTTGGTGAAGATAGCATGTGCCAACCTCTCATAATGATAGTAGGGATGTTGAGCAAGACCATGAATTTCTCCATCCGCCAAGGCGAACTATTTGACGTGAAACACAATTTCATGAGCACGTTAATGGCTGCATATTGGCCGTCAATAACTGAAATCACGAGGGGGAATTTATTTTTCATTGTTCAAACCCAGAAAGAAATGTTCGGAATACTAACCGTTAGCAATGTACAGCCGGATCCGTGGGCTTTAATTTATATGATGGACTACTGGACCTGGCTTTGCACATTTATAACGTTATTAGCCGCAACTGTTGTTCTGGCATTCACGAAGAAAGGTGCGATGACAAATGGCTTACGCTCAACTGGCGCCGGTCTAAAATGGGTCTGGCTCCCGCTTCTGGATCAATGTCAATGGCCAGGCCCAAGCCAAGTGAACGCCGGCGGAGCCTTGTTAATCGCAGTCTGGGCGCTGGCCCTTGTGATCCTAGGAAATTTCTACAAAGGAGCAATTCCTTCATATGTTTACTACCGACAGCCTCCGGCTATTCCGACGACGTTGGAAGAATTCGTTCGGGCGCCAGAGCCCATTTACATGGATGACAGCGATTGTTCATGGGTGAATGAATTCACAGAATTTTTAGGGAGTCAATTGAAAGAGATAAATCATTCTTCGTCGAGACTGAAAATGCTGGAAGCATTCAGAAAGAAAGTGATTGTCTCGACTTCCGGCTTTATGGCGCTTGGTACGCCAATTTCGGGTGGAAATCACGCTGACCCCTTCATTAGTGAGGGGCTGGACATCCGTTGGCGAAATCTGTTTATTCTTGGAAAAATTAGCGCATTGTCATTTCAAAAACTTGTAATCGCTCCCACGGGCCCAGTAACAATCAGGGATGCTGTTGAAATGCCTCAAATCTCCCCGGACATGCATTTGTTAGCGTTCAATAACTTCTTCGGACAGAGTTTTCGCGGGCGAGCAACCATTTTTACCGATAACGGCCTTTTCAGCTACTGGTGTGCAAAAAATATCTACTCAAATTATGTATACTTCCTGCAGCAAGCCAAAGAAGCAGTTCGATCGGCTATGGCGCTCCTCGATCAATTCCCGCAGGAATACGACGGGAAGGAAAAGTCCCAGATTTTACTTCGCATGACTAAACGAATGCTGAGCTGGAATGTCGGAGCTGTGGCTGACGGTTTGGCTAGGGACAGTTTGCAGAATTTGTTTTTAAGCCAAGTGGAAAGTGTCACGATGGCGGAACTCTCACTAATAGTTTTTAAAATATTCGGGAGTCTCCTTCTACTCAGCATCACCACGTTTCTTTTTGAATGGATATATGCCATTTGTGTCGAGAAAAGAATAATATTTCGAGTTGTACACGCACTTGTGGGTCAATTGTACATTTTTTAAGGAACGAAGACCTGCTCGGGTGTTCTAAAGTAGTAAATTAAAAGCCTAAATAAATGTAACGTTCCTTTTTATTCTGTACGTAAATAATATGCTCATCTAATATCCTAGTTTGCCTGCGATAGCTCCGGCACAAATGCTATGAATCAATGTCGTCGCAAATTTATTGGGATTAAATAACTTTGATGTGCTTGCAAAAATTTTGGTTGTATGTTGGTACTAATACGGATACGAATTAACATTAATGTGGATATAGTAGATAATATTTTACGCATATTCAAATGGAGTCCGTGATTACAAAATTTTGCTTAGTGAACCACCATCGAATGTCTAATCAATGCGACGTCAGAAGCAGTACTGGAAAAGATAGGCAAAGCAATTGATTACACACAAGTTCATATAGGAAAATTATGGGATAAAATATAGAAGGAAATTTTGACAGCAAACCTTCCGTCTGGCAATGTATATGTGCCAAGTCAATTCAGAGAAAATAAAGGCACGCCGTAGAAATTCAGTATTTTTTATGCGAGTATACCTGTAATAAATTTATGAAAAAAGCTGTCCAATAGTGCAAAATTTTATGCACATTTGCTTACGGGATATACTTACATGTACGTATTATTCTGTGTGTGACTAGAATGTGCATATGTATATGTATCTACTACAGTAGAGTCTCTTTATAACAAGCCTCTCTATAACAAGAATTTCTCTGTAACAGAATTTGTCATTCCCCCGTAGCATTTATACATCATGAACTTGTTCTATATGTAACAACATTTCTCTTTAACAATATATTTTGCCCGCCTTTCGCAATAGAATTACACATGTTAGAAGCTCCTTATAAAAGCATTCATCTTTGAGCGGGCAAAATGGTGAAACTAAACACCTCGCTGGAGCCAAATCATCAAGTTTTAAATAGAATTCTGTAATTTGCATTAAAACACATGCAAATACCCATTTAAAATGGAATTTTTGTACTTTATTATCATTTTGCCACAAAATTATTCATGTTCTGTGTAACAATTGTCTTTAATAAAATTTTCGATCTTCCCTGAAATGTTGCTATAGAGAGACTCCACGGTATAGGTATATACTATAGAGAGTAAGCATGTGAGTGTTATATGTGTAGATCTTGGGCTTGAACCTCGTCCAAGTGTGTCTGAAACGCTTTATCAAAATCGGGGAGGACGACGTTGTAAATTTGTGTCCGGATTTCGTCCAAGTTGAGGTCTGTCGCAGTTTTGCGGGACGCAAAATCAGAAACGGACGAGTTCCAGTTTTGTAGTCCCTCGAATACACTCAACCACACTTGACTGACTGTTGATTGTGAGAAAAACCCGGGAATTGCTCCCGCTCGTTCCAACACTTGAAGGACATCCACATTTTCCGAATATAATTCTGTGAGGTTGAGCTGGTGTTCTTGAGCAATACTGCAAAGTATTTTCTGCATAAACACAAGTATATACATGCGGAGGGGCGCGGGTTAGGACATGATATTGTTTTTGGAAGGTTAAAAATTGGATAATAATTGCACATGCAAAATTGTGTAAAATTATTTATTACCGTTATCCTGAACTGGGGGAAATTTTTGTACGCTCCGAAAAGCCTTGTGCAACAGTTTCTCATTTCAGCATAGAAATATTTCATGTCGCGAAGTCGTTGTCTGAAAATCACGGAGAGTATCGTATCGTTGTGGCATTCCGTTACGCCTTGTGAATCTTTGATCAACTTTGCTTTCTGTTTCGCCTGTAGAAAGCTAATAATTATGAGATAAGAATATATATCTGTTTTCGATTTCGCTGACGTTTTTAGCTTTAGATTTGCAATGGAGGAAATTTGCATACCAATTCCGATTTTTTTGTATACTCGACGGCGCACATATCTAAAATGAAGGAAGCTTTGGTGTTACAAATTTTCCCACATTTCAGTGCCAATTCAAAATTTACCTGGTAATAGGCTTCAAAAAATGTATCCCGCAGCATTCGGATATGTGGCATTGCTTGGGCGGTGGTGGGCGTTGGTGTATCTATTGAGGCTTGTTGGAAAGTTTGGTCTAGATAGCGCTGGAAGGCAGCTTGAGTGGGCGTGGTCAGATTGTAGCTCATCAAGTTGAAATATTTGGTTGCTGTCAAAGGTTTCTCGCCCAAAATGCCTTTAATAAGGCAGTGATATGCCAACCACTACAAACGTGTATCATGTTGAAGTAAATTCTACATCTAGCAAAGCGTGTAAATTTTAATATATGTATTATTTTTAATTATTGTATGTAAATTTGCACTACAGCGCATTACGGAAGATCGACATTACGATCGACACTTGCTTGTCCTGCGGAGGGACGATGCATTTTCTAAGGATGTCAAAGTGTAATTCGTCGCCGAAATGTAAATTTGTCCTTTAGGATTTATTTCGGATCAATTCGCTTTTAATTTGTGTGTGGGTTGGTCAGAAATAATCTGTATAATAGGCGAATTGCAAGCAGCGATTATGTATATACATATATCACTATATATTTGTTTGCCAAAGATTTTTTTGCCGTGTGTATATTTATCAAAATGTAATTACCGCAAACCCGAAAATTGCGGCGCAAATTTTTCCACCCATTTTAAATGTCCACCTTTGCATTCTGATTGCGCTAACAAATGTGGAATAACTGTTTGCTTACGCAGGTAAATGTGAACTACAGCTGAAAGGTGAAACGAAGGTGAATCGGTTCGTATAATTTGCAAATATGTTTTGCGGTCATTCAAAGATTACAGACACTAAACTGAGTTTTACCGGAAACCACCAATAAAAGTTCTTGAGATAGTTTAATTTTACAATAACATTTATACAAAAAAAATCCATCCAGCACGAAAACATTGTTATAATTTTGCGGAACGATTTACAAAGCATATCGAGTGAGCTTTCTTCATTCAAGAGGAATCTATTCCAGCGCTATTCTACGCTCAAGAGACTCTTCTTTAATGGTATTTTGAGCCACAATATTAAAGGGAGAGCACTAGTCTTCTCCGTAGAATTATGATCCGGGATGCAGGATGGACTTAAATTAAAATTAAGTAAAGATCGGAGAATGATTACTAGTAATTATTTTTAAGTAGTTTTATTTGAGTAAAAAAAAAGGATCAAGAGCAAGAAGCCAACACTAACTATAAATGGGCTAGATGCCAAAATATAAAATTAAAAATGGGATTAAATAAAGTAAAAGGGGAATCAATCAAAATTGGGGGAAAATCCCAATGGAAAAATACTGGA
>JAQGBT010007861.1:0-10481 GCA_034698585.1 Disparrhopalites patrizii
TCTTTTCTTTTTGTCTCCTTTCCTCTTTTCTCTCTCTCTCTTTTCTTTTTGTCTCCTTTCCTCTTTTCTCTCTCTTTCCTGTTTGTCTCTTTTCCTCTGTTCTCTCTCTCTCTCTTTTCTTTTTGTCTCTTTTTCTTTTTTCTCTCTTACTCTTTTCTTTTTGTCTCTTTTCCTCTTTTCTCTCTCTCTTTTCTTTTTGTCTCCTTTCCTCTTTTCTCTCTCTTTCCTGCTTGTCTTTTTTCCTCTTTTCTCTCTCTTTGCTGTTTGTTTCTTTTCCTCTGTTCTCTCTCTCTCTTTTCTTTTTGCCTCCTTTCCTCTTTTCCTTCTCTTTCCTTTTTGTCTCCTTTCCTCTTTTCTCTCTCTCTTTTTCTGCTTTCTCTCTCTTCTCTCTCTCTTCTCTCTCTCTTCTCGGTATTCTTCCCTTTTCTCTCTTTCCCTTGACTGTTTATTTTTCTTCTAATTCTCACTCTCACTCTTTTCTCTCTCTTTTCTCCCTCTGTACTCTCTCTTTTCCCATTTTCTTTCTTTCTCTTTTCTGCCTCTTTATCTTGTCTATCTCTTTGCCTTGTCTCCCTCTTTCCCTTTCCTCTTTCTTTTTCTTCTAATTTTCTGTCACTCTCTTACCATTCTCGCACTTTCTCCCTTTCTTCTCTCTTTCCCTTCTCTCTTTCTCTCTCTCTTCTCTTTATTTTTCCCTTCTCATTTCTTGCGTCTCAATTTTTCTCTCTATTCGTTTCTCATTGTGTATTTTCTCTGTCTCTATTTTTAGCTTTCTCTCTTCATTTCATTTTATCTCTTTTCTTTGGAGCTTTTCTGCTTTATCCTCTGCTTTTGTCACCGCTTGTATTCTTTCTACACCCTTCTTTCTTATTGTGCCGGACAGAATTTCTGCCTTTCTCGGTCCATCTCTTTTTCCTGTTTTCCTTTTCTTCCTACGCATTTGTCTCGTCTGCTGACCATCTAAATAGAAACTAGAAAAAACGTCTGAAATGAAACCTTTTCTCCAGTCACGTGAATATACTTCTTTCTGTCTACGTTAGTATGTATACATTTCCCCCCGAATGGCCTTTTACATAGGAAGGGAAATGTAACCCGGTTCTAGCCGGTGAGCACTGACTAGGATATTATTACTTGGAAAGTAGCAGTTTCCCCCCTTTTCCATATAAATATACTTTTATATTTCTGCACATCACTTCTCGTTTATCAAATTATTATTATATTACCATTGTCGTCAACTGGGGATTTCCATTCTCTCTGACACAAACACTCCTCTTCGTCTCGTATTCCCTTGTCTGGAAGATATTCTCTCGCTCATTCTCCTGGAGCACTCACAAGACTTCCATGTCTTCTTCTTCGGCTAAAACCAGCGGGTACAAAGATGGTCTTCAATGAAATGAGTTGATTGCAAGAAGGAAAAAAAAAGGGTAGAAATTGAAGCCATTTTCTTTGTCAGTGGGGATGAGACTGGGTGAGTTGACATCATCTGCTTCCCCACTAATGAGGAGCCTTTATCGGTAAATGTATAAAATATGAGGCGGTGCAGTCTGCAAAAAAAGAAGAGAAATGACCCAAAAATTACACGTTATGACCTTACAAAAAACATAATGTATTTGGAATAAATAAAAATGGCCTTCTCTGGAAATCATTTTTCAAAGTATTTGGCATTTCCATACACTTCCATAAAGGAGACTTTTGGAAAAGCTGATAAATAATATGTATACTTACAATTTGACCTTTAGCATCCTCTGCATTTACTTAAATACTGGAAATTATTTTACGTCCCCATCACTCTTCCCCTTTCCTTCTTCGTCCTCACGGATGTCATTCATTTTGTTCGAGTTGTTTAGCGTCTCGTGATGAAACGTTCGTCGATGCAGTCCGTCTTTCTGGTAGGAAAAACTGAAGGCATTAATTTTTTAGGGGATTCCGCGTCAGTTAAGGCCTATACCCGTACAATAGTCGGAGGTTATATACCACACCAGTAAAAGATGAGAGGAGGAGAGAGAGATGAAAAAGGCTGACTGCACTTTTGCAGTTTGTGACCAACCTTGTGTGAGTAATGAAAGACGACGGTGATAAACTGTTCCTGCCAAAAAATTGGCCGACTCATGCCCTTACTGAGAGCGAAACTGCGTGAAATACTCACACGAAGGGAGAGAGGCAGGGAGATAGGCAGAAAGAGGAGAGAAAAAGGAGCGAGACTCAAAGAAATATAAACACAAGAAAAACCCCAAGAAAGAGGGAAACAATGGGCAAGAAAGGAAGAGATGGAAAGGAGAGAAGAAAAGTGACAGAGAGACACAAAAACGGTACAAACTAACAACATTTTGCCCCAATAAACTATGATGAGCGTCCCATTTGAACCTTGGGAAACTTGCAAACACGCATACGAGTTAAAAATGGGCCTTTGTGACTTTTTGAAGAGAATGTTCGTGACCCCTGACCAAATACTATTTAAAGCGGAAAACAATATATAGGCTTAACCAAAGAAAAACAAAACCAAATACAATGAATATTTTAGAAGTCAAATTATACATAGCATGTTAAACATGTTTTAGCATATACCAAGAAAAGAGGGGAATGTAACCATTTAATCACAATAAATTCAAAGGGAAACACGCTGTAGACACGAACTGAAGAGGAGAAAGGGCACATCAGTGTAAGTATAAAAGAAAGCACATGTACCTAATACCTATTTACACATACGTATGTTCACATAATTAAAAATTTAAACAGCACTTCTGCGAATGCTAAAAGCAATAAATAAACTGTAACCAACGTAAAAACAATAGCAACAAAAACGCAAGGCTTCTATTCCCATGGCCAAAACTGACCTTTTCGTGTCTTACTCCCCATAATAAATATGATGATGGTACTGCGTCTGTATTTCAACTCAAATGTCAGTCAATTTCTCGGTGTATCCGAGGATTTCAAAGAGTGCCCGAAAGTTGTATACAAAGTTTTTATTTGTCTTTCTTGAGCAAGTCATCGGCGCACCATTTTGCATAGTTTTACAAAATATTTTGATTGTCAATAAACCTACAACAATACTGCTAGTTACAACAGTTACACAAATAAAATATACTTTACCTGCTTAATTTTCATGGACGCCATTTAGTACATGATAATACCAGACTAAGTAATTTTCTTATTTTTTAATGACAAGCAATTGAACGAGGAAGAATACATGGCTACTGAAAAATATATCAATACATGGCTACTGAAGAATATATCAATACATGGCTACTGGCTACTGAACTTTGTATCCAAAAATGCAATTATTTTACATCTTCATGGGAAGAAATCTTCTTCAACCTGCTCTAATAACACAGTAAAATGCGTGAAAAGTACACAAATACCCATTTTCTGAAGGAGGTTGCCGAAAAGGAAAATACTTGGACGTAACAAAAATACAGTAGCTACATCAACAGCGAAACCGATTCCGTTTGGAGGAACATCAGTAAGAAGGAACATGGTGAAGGAATCAATTTCTTTGTCATATTCGTTCCAGTTATCCCAAAAGGAAATAACCCATGAAAATTCAAGGTACTATTACATACAAATTCTTCAATTTATCCAACGTTCGAGTGATTCACAGGCGTTACAGACTGAAATACACTCTACAACTAATGCTACTGGAGTAACTAAAATACATTGGTTGCATTTATATTTTATACGTTATACATAGGTAATACCTAATACCACATTAGTAAGAATGAAATTCAAGTGCATGTATCACGTAGTAAGAAATAATAAAGGTTCATATCTCTTTGGGTTAACCAAGATTTAAGCTCATTGCATTAAGGTCTACGAAAACATTTCACATAAGTATACATACATGAGTAGTGAGTATGCTTAATGCCTATACCAAGCATGAACAAATGCCGCTGTTGATCATACATACATACAACAAAGATCACCGTTGAAGATACTGTGAGTTGCCATCAAACATTTTACTAACTCATCTTTTACTTGTCTTCCTTTCCTTTTTTTCCATCTTCTCCCCCAAAAAATGGTCCTTTTCCTTCTTCCTTCACCTTCTCTCAAGAAAATAGGATCTTCTTCGTTCTCCCCCCTACAAAGAGAAAAAAAAAGGTTTTAATATGGAAATGCTTTATTTCATAGGATGAACGGGACTAGAACAACCCTAAAAGAATTAAGTACCCTTACATAATTTTATGTCCCTCGAAAAAGTATATACCTTTTCCACTCAAAATGCATTTTTACCAATGTGTTATTTGTAGGTCTTATACCTAACCTTGTAAATCCGTACAGAAAGTTGATTTTGTGGTTCCAGACACCGACCACTTAATAGTAGGAGGCGGATGATAGGGTGTACAAAACATATAAGTATACAGAGTCTGCACAAATATCATAAAATGTGTAAAACATGGTAAAAAGATAAATGAGGAAATATGTTTAAAGGAAAAAATAAAAGGTTTTCTATTGACCCACAATGGTTTTCAAGTACCCATTAAAAGATATATATTTCTTACTTCAGAAATGCTTAGTAATGATTTAATGATACGATATTACTTCTAAAGACAACCAGGGATTCCTTGTGGAGAAAAGAAAAAATCGACCACATCCATTATTATTATTGTTCCATCAGATGCTATAGCTAGTCCAGGAAGTTGAAGAAATCTCCCAAAATCTACATTCGTGTGGCTCAAACATTCGTGAGTCTAAAAATTCTCGTAAAAGTTGTGATTTGTGTAAATAAATATCTACAAAAAGGTTAATTAGTGCTTTAAAATGAGTGTTGCATTATCTTTGAATCCATCAGCTCATTACAGTCTCGAAGAGCACTAAGACGATAGCCAAAATGGGGGAGAATGCAATACAAGATTTCTATGAATAAAAGCCACAGCTGTTTCAAATAAACACTTTTTAGGACAGGTACTTGAAACTTCTTGTCCCTTTCCTGTGGAGAATACAGTAGAAACACCCCAAATTTAGGAGACAAGAAATAAAGGGAACAAATCTAAATTTTTTGAGTAACAATTACTCTTTTTTCACTTCATAATTTAGACTATCATTCCTATAACACGTTTATATAGTGTCTCTCTCCGAACAATTACTACAGACGCATTGCGTTTTTAGACCAGATATCATGGATGCATAAAAAATCACCCTTTTTTTGTTGAAAAATTACTTGTCGTTCCACATGGCTCTAGACAAATAAGTATATTACGGGGGCGAAACCTAATAATTGGAACGATTATCACAGGGAGAAAAAAAAGCATTTCTTACACTATAGGAGCTCTCCCTTTGATTCGTTTGTGGAGAGGGGACTGTGACCACTTTTTAACTGCCATTGTTCAGGATGTAACCAGAGGAGAATTCCAAGTGCAATTGAACCCTCACTATGCTCCCTTCCTCTTATTCACCTTTTTCTACTCGTCCTCCTCCTCCATTTACTCCTACTACACCGTCATCCTCTAATCATGGTGATTACCATGGACTCTGAGAGCAACTTATTCCTATACAACTTAGTTTATACAAATGTATTTGATACAAATGCATGTTGCTACTAGTTATATTGTGAACCAAACTGAAAGAAAAACGGCAGACGACCTTTGACTATTAGTTTTAAAAGGAAGAGGAAAAGGGAAAAAATTAGGGACTAATCATCACTGCAGTAGCCTGCTTAGGGTTTTTCCCTTTCTTCTTTTCCAACTGAGTAACATTGACTTAAAAAACATTCTTCTATATGCATCTACATTTATTTCCTAATCACATATGTATGCATGTGTCAGGGAATAACCTAGTAAAAAATTTGAGATTGGGAAAGAGCAAGGTAGTCCCCTGGTTTTTTTCTTTATCTTTCCTTCCCCTTGTCTTTCTCGTCGTCTTCATGTCTTCTAATTTACAAGTCGTTTCCGGTCTCCAGGAGAAAAAAAGGAATTAAATCTAAGCCCGCCCTTTGGGTTTCATACAATGAATGATAAATACATAATTTTATGCTATAAAACTTGAAATGGAATTTCCGCTCTGACCATTCTACTCTACATTTTATAAATGGAATATATGTATACATTTGTATGCACATACTTGCATTTACTCTGTAAAGACCGCAGGGACCATTTTTCTTGTCCCTTCAAAACCACAGCCATAATTTTTTCTTCTCATTATCTTATTCTTGTACTGCATCCTTTTTTTCTTTGTTCGCCTTCAAGAGGTAACCCCTGGGATTGACTAGAATAATAATATTTCATGAATTTCCTCAATTCCTATTTCCCATACAAAAGATTGACAAATTGAAAAAAAAAACGATATACAGCGGCGACAATGAAGTCTGTCCACAGAAAAATTCAATTACAACTTACATTTTTACATCTTGAGAGTATGCGGTTTATTTGAATTCACCCCAGAAACATGACCATATTTGACCAATTTTGCCATCTTCGGAATAACACAGACACCCCCACCCATTCATCAACCAACTTGTATAAGGCTAATTACAACTGTACAAAGCCTCAAGGAGATCCCACATCAGCATAATTTTGTTTCTGGTATTTTACAATTATATTCGAAATTCTTCCTGGCAGATGTTTTGTCTTCTTCTGTCCTCTCACTGTAATAATAATAAAAATCCCATTTATATTAAACCAAACAGACAAATTTATTTAAGCAAACACATTGTTGCACGCATCCATGGTTGTATCAAGCACTCTTGGAGCACCCTCCTTGTCCAACGAAATTATTCCGTTTTCTTCATAAGGAGTATTTGTAATTAAATTAATGATAATTAGGCAAACCTCCACCTATAAATCAACATTCATCCCTTTACATGATCTTCCGTTGAATTTTTCAACGTCAACCATGACAAAAAAAACGAAATAGTATCCTTCTTGGGTTAAACAATCATGTTGATCCTGGACCAAGATTTGTTCAAGTCGTCTATACTAAACAAAACACATACTCAACTAAACTATACCTATACTAAACTATACCATATAATACGAAACTATACTAAACTATGCTAAACAAAAAGTAAAAAATATACCAAAAATGGGTTCAGGCAATGTAGATTCAAGATGTACAAGTCATAAATAATAATGAAAAAGGGTTTTCACGATAAAAAAAAAGGGTTCAGAAAAAAATTGTTTTCGAAATCGAAAGTGAAAAAACATCAAACAAGCACCTATAGTCAAAGTGTAGGTACCTTTAATGATATGGATACCGACGTTGAGAAGGTGAGGAAAGGGTTCCCTTCTTAATTAAATATTCATGACCTTCCCCATGCACTTGATCTTTGAAAGGCACACATTTGGAGGAACTGATCCTGTGAAGGTGAATACCAACAAAATAATAAAATATAGGTCCTATATACATATTCTAACAAACATATAACGTAAAAAGTCAGTACAAGGATATTCTTGAACACTTACCCAAAACTTCCTTGAAATCCTTCTTGGAGGTCCTTTTCCACCCTGGAACAAAGGGATACTTTGCATTTTCAAAGTTGCTTTCCTTTTCACAAGTTGTTGATGTTGAATAATAAAAAGATTATGTAGAACCCAGTTCGAACAACTTCTTCGGTGTACTTCTAGTTTACCTAGAAAAAAAAACCAAGAATAGCGATACCAATCAGTTAAGGTAAAAAACGGAATGTATTATCCCGTTTTTCCCCTTCAAAATTATCGGATACCCTGAGAATTACCAAACTAATTGAAATGCATGTATTCATTCTCCCAAAAAATTATACTAGCCTGATATTTTCCGGTTACCATTTACAATTCTAATCAGGAAAGGGAAAGTGCATTTCCCCAGGTATTATTTATACACACACCTTCCCCTCATTTTAACCTTAACTCACAATAAATTGTGTGAGGTCAAGTTCAGGGCTAACATTATTGAAATTCTAAAAAGGAAAAAAAATTGAACACCAACATATTCCTAAACACCAACCGTAAAAAAAAGGAAACTTGTACGTCAAACAAAATTATGCCGATGAAAACTGAAACTTTTTTTTAGTTCAACCCGATGCATTTTCAATGTTTTATTTTCAAAGGAGAAGCCAAAACACTTTTCCAAATCTCTTTTACAAATCTAAATCAAGAACATTCAATATTGTTTCACCAGCTCCAGATCAACGTAGGTACCCATTTTTAGATTTTCACCCTCTTCAGAACTCACTGATACTAACAATATTCACCATTTTATTTTATATTATTTTTTGGAAATCCACAAAATTTAACTTTCCATGGAGAAATCCCGGATTAAAAATTTCCCATCAATCTGGATTATAGAGATTAAACATCTCCATCCACTAATCCGACTATTGTTACTAATTTAATCTAATTCGTACAATTCATAAAGGTTAAAAATCTTGAAATTTAGTACAGTGAAAATCTTTAATCCGCAGAAAAATAATCTGATTAAATGGATTGGATTAAATAATCACGCATTTTGTACTTTCAAAATTAAAACGCAAGGTTGAAAAACAATATTTTTTACCTTTTTAGCTTATTTTCTTGTCAATAATTCCAATTATACACTCAAATCCAGTTTACATTGTTCATATGTATCTGCAAATGGGCCATATAATCCAATACAATTAATTATTAAAATTAATTAAATTTCCTCCAAGAAATGGAGAATACTGAAAGTATTATTTACCAACTTGTTTTTCTTCGGTGAAAAAGCATTAAAAAAATGAATTTTCCCCACTTTATTATCACCTTTTTCCCCTCCGAATCCTCGCCATAAAAAAATGCCAGATCTTCCACTTCAATAATGTTTTTCCCGTGTGACAATAACGCTAAATCCTCCGTAAAAATAAAATACATCCATTCTCATAAGGTCAGCACAAAAAAATAAATAAAAAAAGAAACAAGGGAATTTCTCAATATAAAATGAGGTACTAAAAAAAAAGGAAAAATATCCCCAACAATGTATTTTTCCCTTTTTACTATTCCTCCCGCACAATCCCCCCAAAACTATAATCCGGGCTTTTCTGTCCCAAAAAAAAAAAATGGTAATAATAATACTTTTTACATCTGCTCAATCCCTTCCCGTATCTTAAGTGAGAAAATAACATTTATTTCCCTCTCACCCTCCAAAAAATCCCTCAAATTTTCTAGCTGACTTGGAATTTCTTTCTCCATCGGACAGACAGACATAAAGAGAACATTTTGGTTGTTAAAAACTATAAAATATACGAATGTGTATAGACAATGTAATACTTTGCAGTGCTAAATTATACAGTTTTGAATGGATATTCCCTTTTTTCGACCACATTCATCCCATATAGACAAAAGTGGGATTCCTTCAAGACTTTGGTAGTAACAAAGATATGTGTTTTTCCGAAAAAGACATGAAAAGGGGCAAAAAACGTTTGGGAATGGAACATGCCATATAATACATACGGGACATATTATATTCTGTTTTTATATGGGAAACACTACGCATAGACAGATGCATACATTGTATAGGGAATAACAGAAAAAAAGAGCAAGAGACCGATTTATATAAGAGGCAATTGACCACCTGAGCCCCGTAAATTAGGCAATTTATCATTCCGTAGACAATTTTCTGTTTATAGCATTTCACTGCGAGAGGGGCAGAGAGACGGAGTGAGACAGAGAGAGAGAGAGACAGGCGGAAACAAAGAGAGGGGCAGAAAGAGACAAACAGAGATAGAGAGAGACAACAAACGAGACCGAGAGAAAGGAGAGAGAGAGAGAGGAGCAGAGAGAGACAGATAGAGAGATTCCGAGAGAGAGGAGCAGAGAGTAGCAGAGAGAGACGCGGAGAGAGAGAGGAACAGAGAGTAGCAGAGAGAGACGCTGAAAGAGAGAGAGAGGAACAGAGAGTAACAGAGAGAGACGTGGAGAGAGAGAGAGGAACAGAGAGAAACGCGGGGGGAGAGAGAGGAGAGAAGACAGTAACAGAGAGAGACGTGGAGAGAGAGAGAGAGAGAGAGAGAGAGAGAGAGAGAGTAACAGAGAGAGACACGGGGAGAGTGAAAGGAGAGTGAAAGGAGAGAAAAGAGTAACAGAGTGAGACGCGGAGAGAGACAGATAGAAAGATTCCGAGAGAGTCAAAGACACCGAGCGAGACAGAGACGAGGAGAGAGACAGATAGAGAGATTCCGAGAGAGCCAAAGACGCCGAGCGAGACAGAGACGAGGAGAGAGACAGATAGAGAGATTCCGAGAGAGCCAGAGACGCCGAGCGAGACGGAGACGAGGAAAGAGAGAGGGGTTCAGGGACTGACAGCGAGAGACGTGGAGAGAGACAGAGATTCAGAGGGAGTGCGAGACAGAGAGAGAGAGAGAGAGAGAAAGAGAAACAGAAAGGGAGAGAGTGATAAAAATAAAGAGAGAAAGTGAGAGAAACAGAGAGAGTGAATGAAACAGAGATTGTGAGAGAGACAGAGAGAGATTGTGAGAGAGACAGAGAAAGATTGTGAGAGAGACAGAGAGAGATTGTGAGAGAGACAGAGAGAGATTGTGAGAGAGACAGAGAGAGATT
>JAQGBT010007862.1:0-10480 GCA_034698585.1 Disparrhopalites patrizii
CGTCGGGGGCACAATGCCCCATCGGATGCAAAAAGCCCCGTCGGGGGCACAATGCCCCGTCGGGGGCACAATGCCCCGTCGGGGGCACAATGCCCCATCGGAGGCAAAATGCCCCGTCAGAGGCAAAATGCCCCGCCGGGGGCGCAATGCCCCATCCGGGGCACAATGCCCACGGGGCGTATTGCACGCTTGGCGTTATGCCCGTTTGGCTTAATACATTTTATGGCCTCACACCCACGGTTACCCTACACCAATGAACAGAAAAACGAATTCAGAGATTTCCTGTCTGCGCGTGCGCAGTATGAACCAGTAGAGATGACCAAAATATATGTACAGTGGAGTCTCTATATAACAACTCTGAAGGGCAGGGCAAAAATATTGTTACAGTGAAACGTTGTTACATATAGAACTTAAAATATGTACTTTAAATGTATGAAGGGCGGAAAAAATAATGATGTTATAGAGAAATGTTGTTATAAAGACACTTATGTTATAGAGAGACTCCACTGTATTTGAAAAATGTATGTATATGTAAAATACATTTGAATAACTCTCCCAGTTACGTATATTTGAAACGAAAATAACTTAGGAAATCAATTTTCTTCTAATTTAGTATATCCCATGAATGTTTTGACACTTTATTATGCATTCTAATGGTTTCAAACGTAACAACTTTGATGACCCCTGGAGGTCAAACCCTAAAGTCCGCACAATTTGGTCCTATTTAAACATTGTTTGTAGAGACATTCTAAAAGCGATAAAAAAAGTCCGGGTCAATAGGACCAAGTTTGGGTCGTGACCCCATGCTAAACATATTGACCTCTGGAGGTCAAATCCAAAGAGGTACTCTTTTGTGACCCATTTAAACATTGTTGGTAGAGGCATTTGGAGCATGATTAAAAAACGTCCGGTTCAATTTGACGAACTTTGATCCGTGACCCAATGCTAAATGATTTGACCTCTGGAGGTCAGGGTAGTATACATATCGTCGTGGTTCAAAAAACCTCTCGGGATATGGCCATTATATACATATATGTATATTCTGGCCAAGTATGAACATTATAGCTTGGCAATGGCGACGCAAAAGTGGCCAGACAGACATTTTTAAGCGCATTCATTACGCCGCTTGTGTAACATGTAGGAGAAAATGACCACCGCAGATCGCCCTGAAAGTTCCTGATTATGGGATATACCAAATTAGAAGAAAATTGATTTCCTAAGTTACTTTCGTTTCAAATAACTGGGAGAGTTATTCATTTGTGTATTTTGTAATTGCATTTTCAGATACAGATATTTCTACGTGTATTTTGTAATTTGTATTTAAATAAGTACACGAGATTTTTTAGAAGTATTTTCCTGTATTTTGTAATTTAAAAGAGCACCAATGTAAAATATTGTAATTTGTTGATTGCTCTAGCCTAAAATACAAATGAACGCATATCATACGTATTTTAAATGCATTTATTTGAATTTTGTACTTAAAATGCGCATTTTAAATGCAATTCTTTGTTTTCTGTGATTAAAATAGGTACTGAAATACATTAAATACTATCAACGACTCTCACAATTATAACATTTATAATATTTATATTGAAGCCGGAGCTGTTAGTTTGGAATTGAACCTTCAGTCAGGGAGCGTAATGGACCTATAGGGACGAGCAACTTGGGCGTTATTTGGTCACGAAATTGCGCTTAAAAATGTTTAAGGTGTGCTTTTCGAAAACTGAACTGCTTGTACGGCTTTGTAATTTTTTTGCGGTCATTTAGCGTTTTTAAGTTACTTTCTCTCTGCTTCTGTTTTACAAAATAATTTAGTGCAGCTAAAGGTTCCGTTTTAACAATACCTGCCAGCGTTAGCCAGATTGAATTATCCGGCTTTTCATCCATATTGGCGCATCTCAACAGGGAATTCCTTTTTTTGTGACAGGCAAGAAGTAATAGCTGGTGCCATTGATTGGAATTGGTTGATTCAACGCCATTCACGGTCCAATAAAATGTACGTCCGACTGCTCAACACACTTGTTCATCCATGACCACTCTGCCACTCAATACAGGAGCCATCGGCGGGATGTCTTTGTATGGGCTAATGGCCACATTTTTAGTTTACGGCCGTCGTGGGAGTTCAAGGTAAAATGGAATGGAAAAGGAGTTTGTAATGGGAAGAAGGGAAGTGCATTAGGAATAAATCCGATGGGATTCCCATTATTTCTCCTACACCCCTTGGGGAATTTCCTTGGAGAAGGTTCATGTTTAAAATGTATTTTTCACGAATGTCGATATATGTATACAAATGTTCTGGAGGAGATTTTTGCATGGAATAAAGATAAAGTTGAAAGTATTGGTTGGAATCTAGGGGGAGTTAATGGGATTACGGAGACTCATTTTCGGGATTCCGAGTAAAATTTTAATTCCGTGGGTTTAATACACGTTGGGATCTGCATGGGGGAATCCCCGGGAGAGTTTTGCATGTGCTCGTGAATAAGAGAACGGAGTTGTAATTTCCTGTCAATTTCTCTCTCTCTCTCTCTCACTTTTATTGGATGTATCTGTTTTCTAGTTCTCCGTCGCCCTTATTCAGATTTACTTACATGTTTCCCTTTCCCTATACGTTGGAGTCTCTATATAACAAGTCTCTTTATAACAACATAATTTTTTCCGCCCTTCGTACATGTAAGGTGCATATTTAATGTTCTATATAACAACTTTTCCCTGTAATAATATTTTTGGCTCTTCCCTTCACAGTTGTTCTATCGAGACTCCACTGTATATGTTAGAATGTTAATATGTATATATAGACATATTTACATTTTAATAAGGCACATGGGGGCAATGGTGGTATGTATTACGTCCATCTCTCATGCACTGCTTCTCCCTCAGTGTTATCCTTCTTATTGTACAATGTATGTTTTCTAATTTCACTTTATGTATCTCATTTCCCCTCTTTTTCGTTGCTACATATTCCCTATCTCATTTTCTAGATTTTCGCACCGTGATTTTTTTCTCACACACATTCCCTTATTTGTTTCTCGAGTTCCCTCTTTTTCCTTGAGTCCGTTCTCAGTTTTTACTTTTCACTGTTTTTGCACAACCAAACATTTTCTTTATTCCTCTTACTGCATTTTGTTGCTTTTTTTCTCATATTTTCTTTCTATATTCCATGTTTTTCTATTTTTTTGTAATTTCTTGGTCTTTGTTTATTTTTTCCGTTTCTTCCATTTCCTTTTTATGTATTTTCTGATTTTTTCTCTCTATCATTCCCTTTCAGATTTTTCTCCTGTAGATTCTAGTTTATTTGTGTTTCTCTCCCACCAATTTATCTTTTATTTGACATGTTTTTCTCGTTCCTGCGCTTGCTAGTTAATTTCTAGCGTTTTCTCTCTCTCTTGGACTTTCTTTTAGGTTCCGCTCTAACATTTTGGATTATTTCTCTTATTTTCTCTTAATCTCTTTCTCATTTACTCTCTTTCCACTTTCTCTTTCTTATTTACTCTCTTTTCACTTTCTCTCTCTCTCTCTTTCCACTTTCTTGTTCTTATTTACTCTCTTTTCAATTTCTCTCTCTCTCATTTATTATCTTTCCACTTTCTCTCCCTCTGATTTACTGTCTTTCCACTTTCTCTCTCTCATTTACACTCTTTTCACTTTCTCTTTCATTTATTCTCTTTCCATTTCCTCCCTCATTTTTGTTTTCACTTTCTCTTCCTTAATTTCTCACTTTTCGC
Organism: Disparrhopalites patrizii; assembly: GCA_034698585.1. Taxonomy (NCBI): domain Eukaryota; kingdom Metazoa; phylum Arthropoda; class Collembola; order Symphypleona; family Sminthuridae; genus Disparrhopalites; species Disparrhopalites patrizii. Next base: position 3,723 of record JAQGBT010007862.1, read on the forward strand.
TTTCTCTCATTTTTTTCACTTTCTTTCTCTCATTCACTCTCTTTTGACTTTCTCTGTCTCCTTCTTTTATTTTCCGTTCCTCGTTACTCATTTTTTCTCTCACATATATATTTTTTCCTCCCTTTTTCCCTTTTCCTTATCACAGTCTCCAGATCTGATATGATTTCGATTTTTTTCCCTCTGCGACTTATTTTAATTTTATTATCATACCTTCTCCTTCACTTTCTCTCTCTCTCTTTGATACTCCCTGTTTTTTTAGATTTTGCGTCTTCCTCTTACATTTATATTATTTGGCTTTCGTCTACAGATATTATTACAATCCCCAGTATCCCCGTCTCTGTTTCATGTTCTCGTGTTTTTCCTTCCCGCATTGTTTTATTTTTTTCTCCATTGTCTCTTTGCATATGCATACAGCTCTCTGTATTAACATATTTCTGACCTTTCTCGAATCCCTATTCCTTAGCTTGCTCTCTCCAATTTTCGTTTCTACGCTCTCACGTCGCTCATTGATTTTCCCCATGCCTTCCCGTAATACTATGAAGGTTGTATTAAAATAGAGTATTTTACTATTATTATTTTCTCAATGTGTCTGCATACACACATTGCCAAACGTGCTCACACGCAAAACCTAATGGGTTTTCTTTTTCCTCCTCGAGAATCCCCTCTCCTCAAGGATAACCATTATCCAGGCTTTATGTCACGAAAACTGATTTCCCTTCTGGGTCAATGGGAGAGAGAGAGAAAAAAAGGGAGCATTTTTTCAAGTGCTGGATTTTCTCACCATGTATAGGAAAATCCATTGAATCCCTTTATAATTTACTGCGGGAGTAAAATCACATAAAATGAGTTGTTCCACGAACAAATTATATTAACACGGATGCATTGAGTAAAAGTCTATTGCTCTCTAGAGGGTGAATGGAAAAAGGCATTGATCTAAACCCATCCGAACCAAGTCTCCTTCACACGTTTTTCAAGTGAGGGTAGGGTGAATATTCGAGTGTGTTTTATTCGGTGTATCTGAAAAAACTTCGGTGACTTCCACCGATTTTCCTGGGTGGATTCTCCACATGTTATGAGCATACGTGCGGGTGGCAGAAAACGTGTGTAAAGCCTCATTTGTATAGGTGCAATGAGAGTAAACAAACAACTTTATCATGTCATTCCGCTGATTAAGTTCGAGGCAGTTTGAGGACAGACATTCCATTTGGGTGGGAGAAAGTACGAAAGGAATGGGAGTCGCACATGCAGGTTATATTGTATATATAGTATGTGTGTAAAAGACAGGATATACGGCCTACATCATTCACTTGTTATCTCAGGAGCTTTCCTTGACAACGAAATAGTAAAGCTCCGCAGAACTTGGAAATTAAAATTAAACCTGACTTGGATATTCACTTGCTATATTTTCCCCATTTTTAATTGAAATTAATTAATGCACTCAATGTAACATATATAGAGTAGATATAGTGGACGCTCGCTATAACAACCCCGAAGGGAAGGGCAAAAATGGTTGTAATATGGAAAATTTGTTATTTGGAACATTTAATATATGCACACTATGTATATACGAAGGGCTGAAAATCAATTTGCTATAGAGAAAAAGTTGTTACAAGGAGAGTTGTTATAGAGAGAGAGTCCACTGTATACGCATCAAACTCAAAAGAACTAAATTGTTTAAAATATAATAATTCATTATTTAAAGCGAACAACGAACATATTTATTTCAGCTCTTCAAGATCTTGCTTCAAGCGCTGCCTGATCTTCGGAAAATTTCACTCTAAAAGAAATGCCTTAAAAATACTTCACGGCGTCGTAGTCCAAAGGAATTTTAAAATTCAAATAATCTAAGCAGTTTAACCGAAATAGGTTATAGTATGTTAATGTGCGTGTAAAAATTCAAATGAAGCGATTAATGAGCTTATTCCGTGTTGTTTCAGATCTGATATTGTGTTACAAATTTACGTATAATGGAATACATACAGCAATTCTCTGTGTAACGGCTTAGCACGATGTATAGGTGTATATAAGCGTTATAGCGAAAAACCGTTACAGGGAATAATGAATTAACGTGTGTGGGAAAAGCTTGTGGGATCATGAAAAAAATGAAAAAACCGTTATAGTAAGAGAAATGTGCAAAGGCGTGGCCTAAAACCGTTACTGAAAAAAAAGAAGAAAAAACTGCGGGGGATTCAAAACTTTGGAACAACCGTTATAGTGAAAAATGATTAACCGCGAAATTTCAAAATTTTCCCGTAATAGCAAAAAACATGTTATAAAAACACAGGTACAGTGGAGTCTCTTCAATAACATCACCCCTTATAACAGCATGTTCTGAATAACGTCAGGAAATTCGCCGCACCGTGTACATGGAATACATATTAATCGTGTTCTATACAACAGCATTCCTTTTATAACAACAACATTTTGGATTCCCTTGGACGCTGTTATAGAGAGACTCCACTGTACATGTGATACTAAGCGTTTTATTTATACAAATAATATTTGAACAGAAAATATGTACTTTACATGTAAGGGCGGAAAAAATAATGTTATTATACAGAAATGATGTTGTAAAGAGACTTGCTAAAGAGAGGTTCCACTGTAATAGCTTTTGGCTACTAAAATCAAAATTTGTTTCAAAATAAAGGCTAAAAAATGTACTGACTAGGAAGTTGGATCCGCCAGAATCTCAATCGACACCGGTAGATGGCGAAAGTGTATGAAAGCGGACGAGTGGAACAAGGAGAGAATTCTGAGAATAAACTCCAAATACAGTGGAGTCTCCCTATAACAACTAACAACACTGAAGGGAAGAGCAGACGATATTATTATTGGGAAATGTTGTTATATGAAACATTTAATAATGTACTTTACATGTACGAAGAGCGGGAAAAATAATGCTGTCAGAAAAAGAATTTGTTACAAAGAGGCTTGTTATAGAGAGACTCCACTGTAAACGTACATGCAAATGCAGCTTTCACTTGCATACAGCCACGTCCCTGACGCGTATTATGGCATATTCTATCCCCTAATTTAGTTACAAAGGGGATTAAGACCAAATGAAAGTTACAAAAATCGCTTTATCGTGTCAACACCTGTTAATAATTTGTGGTTTGCTGAAATACATTGTTAAGGACGAATTTTTGCTGTCAGTCTTTCGTCCTTAACAATGTACATCGATGTATGTTCTGACAGCGACGCGAAACAAGCTACTCTATACCGTAATATGTACGTCAAATAATATTAAGTACTTTCCCCATGAACTCAGACAGGTTTGTGCTCACGTAACCTTACTATGTTGGTATATATGTTTATTGTTGAGCTTCAACACACAAGTTGCACGTTGGAGATCGACAAGTGTGTGAGCTTGTCACGGTAATGAATGTGTCGTTACATGCCCCCACTGCAAATCATGTCCTTCCATTATTTGCCCACATCACATTCAATCATGAAATCCATTTTTTTTCTTTTATACCCACATGCCTATACATACATATATAAATGTGTAACTATATTTCTCCCTCAGATGTGTCTCATACACTTCATCGTGACTATAGTGAAAGACAACATCCGGAGAAATTTACGCGGGAGGTACAAATTAGAGTCCGTGCAAGTTCCAAGTTGAAGTTACTCAAGTTGGATTTATTGTCTGTAAATACGTATCCAATTTTTTTTAAATTCAGTTTCAATAAACTCGTTTTGACGGCTTATATGAATTTCATTACAAATTCAATGTGTCTTGTTTTGTTTTATGGGTAAAACATCAATTTAATTTCAAATTCACTAAATTTTAAATTCATATTTAGGCATTTATTGTTATCTACATACAGTGGAGTCTCTCTATAACAAGTCTCTTTATAACAGCATTGTTATATAACAACATTATTTTTTCCGCCTTTCGTACATGTAAAGTACACATTTTATGTTCTATATGACAACATTTCCCAGTAACAACATGTTTTCCTCCTCCCTTCAGAGTTGCTATAGAGAGACTCCACGATAAATTCTATTGTTATAATTTATTTATTGATTTTGTGACATTCATACAGTCGACTCTCTTCTTAAGGGTCAACCAAAATCACCGTTATTTAACCGTCATAGAGAATAACCGGTATAAGGAATGGAGTTTCTTTATAACAGCTTCCAAGGGAACCCGAAATTTTGCTGTTATACAAGGAATGCTGTTATATAGAGAACACAATTAATATGTTTCCATGTACAAGGTGCGACGAATTTCCTGACGTTATTCAGAATATGCTGTCATGAGGGGTGATGTTATATAGAGACTTTACTGTATAAAAGATTGTTATAGAGAAAAAATTTAATGGTGGGGGCTTCGAAATTAAGGAAAGGCCGGTTTAGGGAGATAAATATGCGAAGGCTTTATGTCACATAAAACCTTTATAGAAAATTAGGCTAAACAGTGGGGGATTGAAAGCTAGTGCAAAAACCGTTATAGACAGAGAAGTATGCGAAGGCATCTCCCGAAACCGTTATACGGAGAAAGGCTGAATGATGCGGGACTCAAAACTTCCCGGTTATAGAGAAAAAACTATAATAGACAAAACTATTATAGAGAGTGAATTTATCATAGTAAATCTCTCGGGCGGGTTTGCGAACACTGTTATAGTGCGAAAAGCGTTATAGGGTGTCCCGTTATAGATAGAGTCGACTGTACAAATATTATTTGTATAATTAAAACGCTCAGTATTATATGTACAGTGGAGTGTCTTTATAAATAGTTTCATTATAACAACATTTCTCCATAACAACATGATTTTTCTCGCCCTTCGTACATGTAAGGCACATGTTTAATGTTCTATATAACAGCATTTCTTAGCAACAATATTTTTTCCTTCACTTCAATGCTATTATAGAGAGACTCCACTGTAATGGGAGCATAAACATATGATCATTTATTTAATACATTTAATCCCCATTTAATGCAATAAAAAACATTTTTCGTCCGTGTTTGAACTTAAATATTGATTCAAATTCAAGTTGAAGTTTTTAGCTCCAATCGAATCCTTGCCGAACTCTATCGTAAGGGAACGGGACAGGAGAGAGAAAATTGGAGGGAAAGAGAGCTTATTGTCAATGACAAAACTGACAGAAACAAACCAAAGGAGAAATATGAGTTGGTCGTCGCCAAGCGAATTTAAGCTGGAAATGAAACGCCCAAACAAAAATATCTTGCGGGGGCACGGGAAAATATTGGGAGGGAAAAAGAGAGAAAAAAACTTGGAATAATGGGAAAGCCGAGAAAAAATGGATGCATTGACGCAGAAAACGAAGAAAATAAGTAATCCCAGCTCATCAAAAAATACAGAGGGAGGTCTGAGGAGAATGGGAAAACATTCCGCCCTCCGTCTGGTAAAAAAAAAGAATAAAGCCATAAGTCAAGCTTGTACAAACACTTGATGTGATAGCAAAGATTTCATCTCTCTCAGCAATGCTTTCATTTCATTTTTCTACAATCCCTCTCACTCCTTCCACTTGTCCAAGTCGAGTGATTTTCTGGTTCCACGAAATTACTCCTTTTTTTCTGGTTTCTCTCTCAAAACATCTCATCATACTTGGGGATAATATATATATATATATACATTTATAGGTATTTGTTTATCCCTACACAGCGTATGAACTTACTTTCACGCGCGTCTGCCAAAAACATTCCTCAAGGGGGAATAATGAGTGAGTGTGAGCTCACATTCATATGTATATATGAGGCCCATTATGCATTGAATTAATATGAGAGGAGTCAAATGAGGAGTTTGGACGGGGAGGTGAGCATTAATATTTTATAATCCTGCTTTCTCTTTTTATCTCATTCTTCTCCATTTTCTTCCTTTCACATCTCAATTCCGCCCTTTCAACAGTCATATTCTATTCTGCTTCTCTTTGCCTCCCGCTCGTCTGTCTCATTCTGGCAGTGTCAATTTAAATGGGGAGGATAGACACTCTTTTTGTGTTTTTTGTGCGTTATATCTCTCTTTATACTTTCTAATTCCTCTGTTTTGTATCTATTCTCTTGTGATGCCTGTATGATTCATGTATAGTAATGCTAGTGAATTATTTTTCCTTTTACGATTTCCATCCTGTTTATGTTTTCTGTAATCTCTTTTAGCACTTGTCATCTATTCAATTTCTGCCTATTTGATTTTCTTCCCGACTTTCACTTTCAATTTTGTTTTCTCTGAACGTTCTCTCACTTTTCTTTGTACTTTCTTTTACTTTTCTCCGCATTTTTCTTCTTTCGTTCGCAATTTCTCTTTTGCTTGTGTACTTGCTGTCCTCTTGTTTATACTTTTTCTCTTCCGCTTCAGTATCATTTTTTAAAAATTATTTTTGCTCTGTACTTTTGCTTACTTTCATCTGCAATTTCATCTTATTTTTTGAACTTTCTTATCTTTCATTTGCACTTTCTCTCATTTTCATTTAAATTTTTTCTGTTTCCTGCAAACTGTCTCGCTTTCCATTGCATTTTCTCTTCTCTTACTTAGCACTTTCTCTCTGTCTTTTACTCTTTCTTTCACATTTCATTGCACTTTCTCTCACTCTCTTTTACACTTTCTTTCACATTTTATTGTACTTTCTTTTAGACTTTCTTTCGCATTTCATTGCACTTTCTCTCACTTTTTTTACACTTTCTTTCACATTTCATTGCACTTTCTCTCACTTATTTCTTTTACACTTTCTTTCACATTTTATTGTACTTTCTTTTAGACTTTCTTTCGCATTTCATTGCACTTTCTCTCACT
>JAQGBT010007863.1:0-10479 GCA_034698585.1 Disparrhopalites patrizii
GAAGAGAGAGAGGAAGAGAGAGAGGAAGAGAGAGAGGAAGAGAGAGGAAGAGAGAGGAAGAGAGAGAGATCTGTTATAAATCAAAACGGATGAAAGAGAGTGTTAAAGGTGAATGGGAAAAGTTAGAAGGGAAGGAAGAGCAAAAGGGTGAGACTATTTGTGTTACTAACACGTAGTAAATATTAACGTGTTAGCATAGTGATTTTTTTTACACAGACAGAATGTGGTCAGTATAACAAGTAATAATATAACCAGCAGTCAAGTCTATTAAGACGGGTATTGCTGGGCAGATATATAGTAAATATATTACGTACCGGCCTAAAAAAAAAACATATGTACATAGAGTGTCCAAGTGCATGACGGGACATATACGTGATCAGGACGCGAGCTCGCTCCAGAAGAGTCATTGTAGGTAGGGGATCTGTGTACAAAGAATGATTGTTGGTCTCTCTATATCCAGGATATAAATGTGTGGGTGAATAAAAGGCAATGTTTGTGCGCGAAAATGGCAAAGTAATGGGATTGGGTACATGAAAGCTCACATAAATTACTAAATGATCCAAGAATCTCCCTTTGGCTTGTGTTGGATTGGGAGTTGGGGGGGGAGGAGGAGGACGGAATGAGTGAGCAATAATCATGCGTGTCACATTGGGAGAGGGAGAGCGGATGGTTTCTGAGGGATGAGAGAGTCCAGGATGGATACAATCACCACCACCAACCCTATATATACGACCAGGATGGGCAAAAAAAAAGGGGGGATTTTGTAAGGGACAAGAGAGTTATAGGAGATTCAGAGAGATGAGTGAAAGGAGAGGAAGATTAAAGAGAGAAATCGAGAGGAAAAGTACATACGGCATTAGGGATGGGAAGAGTAGAAGAGAGAGAGAGACAGAGAGAGAGAAAGAGAGAGAGAGAGAGAGAGAGAGAGAGAGGGAGGGAGAAGGGAACAAGGGGTATAATTGACGCTTCCGCAATTTAACTCGGTGGTGTTTGATAGAGAAGTTCCAGTAGATAGGACTTTTCAAGTGAGATGCAAATTGTCCTCGAAGTGGTTAAGTGCTGGTGTGGAGATCCTCTATTAGGAGTGTGTGTATGTGCGTCTCTCTGCGTTGTGTGTTTTTTCTCTTGACTCTCTCACCCATCGTCTGACTCTTTGTCTCTATTCTCTCCTCCAAAGGAATACCCAAAAAAAAAAAAAGCCCCAAGAGAATCCAGGGGAGAATTTTTATTTTTTTTGTGTGAAGTCCAATGTACACAAGAAGGAATTGTTAGGTGGTTCAAGTATACATAGGACTCGCAAACTCCGACAAAAACGTTTACTTTCTCATCAGCCAGAGTAAAACAAGTAGCCTTGATCTTTTTCCTCTACAACCTCTCTCTCTCTCTCTTCTCTCTCTCTCTCTTATTCTTTGATCTCTTCTTCCTCTCAAGAGCGTGACACATGCAAGAAAGATACTAGTAAATATATACAATTTTTTTTGTCTGTGAATTTAAGTGATACCGAATTTTTTTTGGTGTAATTTGTTGAACAACAACACCGTATTATTTGTATCCCGTTGTTTTCTACCTTTGTCTACCTTTTGTACACCCATTTATTTAGAATACGCACGCACGCACAAACTCACCTCCAGAGATTTTTCACCCCGCTTCTATAAAAAAAAAAAAAGAAAACAAATCATCCCTTGAATTTTTAAGGATTACTTTTTGTATTCATATTATTTACTGAGATTATTTTGATTTCCAGAGTGAAAACATTTGTTAAGGGTATATAAATTATTAAAAGAATATGTCCCATTTCCTCCGAGAATAATCCAAGAAAAGGTTAAGGATGAGAAATAATTCTTTTTTTTTTCTAATTACAAAATAACTTACATCCGGGAAAAGTTTGGAAAAAAAGTGTGTGATCTTTTTTTTCTTCTGGTGCTGTTTGATCAAGGAGAAACTACATCTGTTTCCCGATACTGCTCTCACTCTGTGGCTACAATTGCCACAGGTGGCATCAACTTTTCTTTGATCGAGTAAAAAAAAAAGTTTTTTTTTTGTCTTCTTCTTCTTCCTTAACACAGGCTTGGAGATGAGCGAGAAAGTGCAGAGTGGATCACCTGAGAAAGGATTCAATATGGAAATGAACCAATTTTTAAGTGGAAATGAGTCCACATCCCCAAAAGTGACTAATGCGGTTGCAGCTCAACTCATTGAAGATCAGGCCAAAGTGACTTCCATCGACGATGATCTTCCCCAACGGGGGACATGGGCATCCAAACTGGATTTCATCATGTCCACCGTCGGCCTTGCCATTGGACTCGGAAATGTTTGGCGCTTTCCTTACCTCTGCTATAAAAACGGAGGCGGTAAGATAAATTTACTTCCTTTTTCCCTAAAACTCCATTATTTTTAACTTTGACGTCATTTATTTAGTTTTTATTGTAACTATTAGAATTCTCAATATTTATAGTCCCCTAATGACGATGACCCATTTCCAATCAAATCCAGTTTCAAACATGTCATTTTCCTCATTTCCCCCAATCATTTTTTTTTTTTTTTACTCTGTAAAAAAAACGTCATTGTCACCCAAAGTCCCACAAAATTAGTCCTCCCCCCTCAGAGGGAGGAGAAGGAATCGCAAATTCAACTGAAATATACAATTTTCGTCGGGGAAATTCATTTCAAAGCTTCCAAGAAATCCCCAGGAATTGTTTTATGAGCATCCCCTCCACAAATAATTACCTTAATATACAATTACCAAAACTCCCATAATACCTGAACCCTCCAAAAAGTTTCTAACGAATTCCTCCTCGCACGCAAATGTAAGTTTTAATCCCAAAAATTTTGAAACCGTCTCCCTAAAAATGCATATATGTATATATATAGGTTTTATGTCACCCAAAAATACTACATACATATTTCCCCATCTACCAACTACCTTTAGCTTGGTCAGAGTATGAGAATGACAAACTTTGACAGAACAAACATACACAACGGGTTTCACTGACACTGTATACTTTTCCTTTTTTTTTTTGTAATTTAAAAAGCAATTTTGAAATTTATAATGGTGAAGGTATAATAGAGGTTAGGGTAGAAAGGAGCTTCCTCCAAAAAAAAAACCCCGTAGTGGGAAAGTAAATTGGTGGCATTAGTTTGTATTGAAAAACTTTGCCACAGCGGCCAAAGCGTGATGGTAAGTTGTGTGTGTGTGTGTGCAGAAGGGGGTGAAGCGAGATAAGATTTCCTTTCCCAAAACATGAGGGGCTTTATATGTCCGTTGAAGAAGGTAAGCTCATTATGTAAGTCCTTCCTAACACAAGCGCTCCCCTGTCAACTAGAGAAAGTTTACCATTGTCAGTCTTAATAGAAAAGAGTTTTTTTTTTCTTTCGCTCCTTTTTTTTCTCTCCTTACTCTCAACATGTACGTGATACAGTGGGAGATATATAGATTGAAATTGGGAAACGCTGCATCTACTAAAGCAAACATTGTATATACCCTGGTATGGAGTTTTTTTGGGGTTGAGGGAGGAGAGGGACGAGGAGGAGAAAGCTAGGATGAATGTATATCAGGGTAGGACTACTTTCCCTTCATGTGAGATGGTGAAAGTGCTGTAGTTTTAGATATAGAGAGAAAAGAAGTAAGTTTTTAAATCTCTCAGGCTCTTTTGGGAGAGGGAAAGAAGGGGAGATGGGAGACAGAAAGAAAGAAAAAAGGGAACCAGTGATTGCATACCCTACCTTTTTCATCCCTGATTTGAACAAGGTTCTCCTCTTTATCCAGCTTGCAAAAAGAAAAAAAATCCTCTCGTCTGGACTTGATAGATATGAATGAAAAAAATTCCCTTTTACCATTTTACCTTCTCTCTTTCTCTCTCTCTCTGTCGCACTTTCCCTCTTCCTTCCCGGAGTTTTTAGATTAATTCTGATCCACCTCCTGGCCGTAAAGGGGGAAACAAATGCAGAAAATGACATGGATTATTCCCAGAACTGCGAAAAGAGAATTTTTTCAGCAACTCCCCCCCCCCATCATTGAATCCCATGGAACCATCAAATACAATGCCTCACCACCATTTTTGTCCGTTTACACAGGTGCATTTTTAGTACCATACTTGTTGACCGTCATCCTTGGAGGTATGCCCATGTTCTTTATGGAACTAGCCGTAGGACAATTTTTAACAATCGGTGGTCTAGGAGTCTGGAAGATAACGCCAATATTCAAAGGTACATACCATTTTTTTCTCTTCTTATTCTTTCTTCTTCATATTTTTTTATTCCTCTCCTTGTAATGGTTATTATTGTAATTCATGACTAATTACTGTAGTAATTGCTTCCATTTGCTTTGAAGGAATTAACATTTCTCCCGCGTTGTAATGATTATGCTTAGCTATATCCATACAAAAAAAAAAGTGAACTAACATTATGATTCTGCTGAATTTGACGGAGAAGAAAGATAAATTTTATATATTTTAAGAAACGTAACTTTCTTTTTGGTCACCAGGTGTGGGCTATGGGGCTGCTGTAATGTCATGTTGGATGAATATCTACTACATCGTTGTGCTGGCCTGGGCCATATTTTACTTCATAATGTCATTCAATAAAGGTCAGTGGTATTACGATTACTTTGGGTACAATCCCCGCATTTCAAAACTTTTTTTGTACATGGAGCATCTTGTAATTAGTACACGCACGCCCCCCTCGAACAATTTCATCTCTTCCCTTCCTGTATTGAGTTGTAAGAGCATGGGAGTTTCTTCATTTACATTAATAGCCAAAATCTCTCTGAGATGGGTGAAAGTATTTATTTTGGGGAAAAAATAAGTTTCTATACAATATTGAATATGACAGGATTATTTTTCTCAGTACCACTTCCCTCTGCATAATACTTTTATCTACAATCTTGCACATATACATATACATAAATGGGAATGAATGAATAATCTGTATACGTAAGAGAAGGAATAGATGGAAGGAAAAAGGGAGAGGATTGAAAAAAAATAGAAGAAATGTTTTCAAGCACACTACAAAGCATGGGCTCAAATGTCATTATAGGCTATATGTGTAGAATGTGTGGCTTTAATAAAAGAATTAAAGGCAATGCTATGTGAATGGTGGTAAGCGTAGTAGTCTAATACTGGTCCAAGTCAAAAAAAAAAATTTACTCCATTGTGGTCCGTGCCTCTTTCTTTTCGCTTCAATCAGACAAGAATTCAAGTGAGTTTAAATTACATGCGCTTTCAGAATAGCTAATTTTCATGCGTTGGGAGTTTGAAGGGGGTAAAAAAACGTATTATGTCCATGTCTTTTACGAAGGAGTAAAGGGGAAAAGGGAAGCACTGGTGGTTGCGGATGAATTGTATTTTAAAAGAGCTGCAATGTGGGTAGTCTGCTCATCAAAAATAATGAAAAGTTGCATTAAATAGGGATATTAAAAGTACTGTGTGTTTGGTGAAGACACATGTGTGTATGTTGGACTTGAAATGTATGCCTTTATGTCGAGATTTTTTTTTGTCGTATTTCCCCCCCCCCTTATGGACCCGGCTCATGTCAATTTGAATGCCAGCAAAAATGTGTGACTCACAGACTGTAAAGGGACATGTATGTATGCTTGTGCAAAAGTTTCACGATTTTTTTAGAGTCATTCAATTGAAGGAATGCGAAAATTAGGGATTTCCTCTTACAAAGGAGAATAAATAAAGAATTATTTCATTCGTCTCGGTAAAAGAAAAAGAAATTCTCTTCCTTATTCTGTCTTAAGAAATTCATCTTTTTGTAAGAATGAACCACGGTGAGAGAGAGAGAGAGAAGGAGAGGAAGGGGACGATCAAAGGGAACAAAAGATGATGAGAACCTTAAGAGACAAATTAGGAACATGCCAACGGCGTCTTTTGATACGTTTGAGGATGTGCGCGCTGAGGAATTTTTCTTCCTGACAAACCCCATTATTATTCCCCTTTTGAAAAATCCTTTCTATTTTAAGACAAGCCAAGAGGAGAGGAAAGTGAAAAGAAACAATGAAAAACTTACATTCTCCATGAGAATAAAAATTTTTTTTGCTCTTTTGCCCCAGCTTAACAAGTCTGTCAGTACTACAATAGTCATTCATGGCCTTTGTCCCGGAGCATGCTACAATATTACGGAAGGTTTATGGTGCAAAGTGGGATTTGTTCAGAATTGACCACAGAATCCTTGGCATTCAGCATTTGTAGGCTGGAAAATGATTTTATTTCCCTAATTAAATACAGTTTTACCTCAGTTGATTAGAATTTGATCAATGACCAAAAAAAAAAAAAAAAAAAAACGGTGCGTACTTTCATATCTTCGCAAATTTTCGATCCATGAAAATTCCCTGGAATCTAATGGGAGCGTTAGGAACTACTATTTTAGGGAGGTAATCATGTATACGAGCCTCACCAAATTTCACTACTGGATTATATTTTAAGCACCTTTTCTATACCGTATACATATACACATACATAGAACTAATTACAGCAATTACGTAATGGTCGGAACGATAGAAAGGGGTAAATCCCAAGCTTGTGAGCAGGGAAGCCCAAGCTTAAAAATCCTCTTCTCCGTCCCAGCTACATATGTATTCCCAAACCACATATTAGTATACAATTGGAAGCTGTGGGTAGAAACCACATGGAGGGGAAAAAATTAGTGCCGTGATGCGGGGATTATGTAGGAGGAAGAGGGACAAGGGAATTTGTTTTCCCCTTGTATTTTACTTTCACCAACCAACATTCTTAAAGAAAGATTTTCTGGCCCATATGAAATTGTTCTTTCTTCAGTGTACATGTCTAAACATTGTATAAAATAAGTATAAATATAAAATCTATTCTGCTCATGGGATCAATTCATTTTCTTTCTATTTTTTTTTTGACTTCTCCCCCTATTGACATGTATGATTGTAATTTCACAGTCCTACCATGGAGTAACTGTGCAAACAGTTGGAACACGGACATGTGTATGTACAAGCCCAATTGCAGCGTCTCACATTTCGATTCACTAACGGGGAAGAATGTGACGTATTGTCATGGACAAAATTCTAGCGCCACCTTACCTTTGGTCAACATCACGGATCCCGTCAAAGAATTCTGGGAGTAAGTCAACCAGTTCCTTTTTCCTTCCCATAAAAAATTCCCTTCCCCTTCCGTCTCTCTCTCTCTCTCTTCCTTTATATTTTTTTAATACCGTCCATACAATCTTTTTTACTCCCGTCAATTCTCCGAGGTTTTTCATCTGTAAATTTCATTTTATTTTTCGGTGGAAAGTCACAAGGTATTTTTAATCCAAGAGGGAAAAAATCTTATAAAAAAAACTGATTTCCCCGAACCATTGATCTTTTCCGAAAGGAAGGACAGGAAGTACACGTTGGTAATATGGGAAATGATATATAGAGAGAAATTTGTTTTTCTATTTATTCTATTATGAAGTTTTTGTAGGATTATTTTTTGGTTGAATATGATATAATGCTATGTTTGTGTTTGTCCCTTTGTGCAGACGACGAGTGCTGAATATTAGCAGTGGAATTGATGATATTGGAAACGTGCGTTGGGAGTTGGCTGGAACCCTCTTGCTCGTCTGGATCCTCTGCTATTTCTGCATCTGGAAAGGCGTGCGATGGACGGGGAAAGTGGTGTATTTCACGGCTCTCTTCCCATACGTCCTCCTCACCATCTTACTTGTTCGGGGTGTCACTCTTCCCGGTGCTTTTGATGGTATCTCCTATTACCTCCGACCCACTTTATCCAAATTAAGTGACTCCCAGGTGTGGGTGGATGCTGTCACTCAGATCTTCTTCTCTTATGGTCTTGGTCTTGGAACTCTCATTGCTCTTGGCTCTTACAATAAATATAATAACAATGTCTACAAGTTAGTCAACACTTTTCTTATACTTCACAATCCTTACCTTTTTTTTCTCTTTGTAAACTCCTCCGAGCTTTTCAGATGTCGGCTTCCATTGTTTTTGTCTTATCCTCTCTCTCTCTCTCTTTCTCTCTCGCTCGCTTTCTTTCTTCGTCCTTTTTAAACACTTTCTCCTCTTTGAATAGGGATGCTCTGATTGTGTGCTGTGTCAACTCGTGCACCAGCTTCTTTGCCGGCTTTGTCATTTTCTCGGTCGTCGGATTCATGGCTCACACACAAAACAAGCCTGTGGAGGAGGTTGCTCTTTCAGGTAATGTCTTTCATTCTTTCTCTCTGTCTCTTCATGGTAAATACATCCTCCGTGACCAATTTTAAGCCCTATTGTGAAGGACCATGTCTTTCCAAAGGGGGAAGGGAGTTTCGAGTCACAAAGCGCAATCAAATTCAATTAAATTACACGTATTTGCTTCTTTTTTTTTTTATTCCAAAGTATCTCATTCAATTACTGATTGACTTCCTATTAACATGGAAACTAACGTAATTGTCGCATTCGAAAAATTCGCTCTCTGTTCTAGTTGTATCAGATTGACTTAATTTTTTTTTGTGAACCAAACTGGAATGGGATTTCTGTTGTGGTTAGATGCAAATTAAGGGAATCACATTAGTAAATCTTGAGCCGTATAATTTGCTGTCTATGTATACATATGCATACATATATATACGTATGTACATGTATATAAAAACGCTTTATTTGTATGAGACACTGGGTGTGTGGATACTTATACCCATGGGATATGAGTACTACTACTACAGGAGATTGCTGCTCATATTGCACAGACAAATGACATTGACAAGATCAAGACATTTGTGCAGACTCACAGTAAGAAGACATGGGAAAAAATAACTTTAAGTTCAAGTTGGTTCAAGAAAAGGATTGTATCAAAAGTGGATCTTATTTGTAGGGCGGTGGATGCCCAAAAATATTAAGATGTGACAGAGTGTCCATTTGGTTGGTTTTAGAGGTTTCCCTTTTGTGCAAAATCGTGTTTCAAGGATTCAGGGATGCGTTTTTTGGAGGAGGAAAGAGGAGAATCTTTGGAGAATTGTAACGGCTTTAAATGTGTACATAATTACATTTGTGAAGGTATTACATATGTATACGTATGTAACGTAATTAATTTCTTTGCTGTTGATACTGGAATTCAGGACCCGGACTTGCATTCTTGGCATACCCATCAGCCGTTCTTGAGCTGCCGTGGCCAACGTTTTGGTCATGTCTGTTCTTCATCATGCTCCTGTTCATCGGATTGGACTCACAATTTTGTACATTGGAAGGCTTCATCACGGCATTGGTGGATGAGTGGCCACAGCTTCTTCGACGTCGGAAAGAGCTCTTCATTGCTGTTGTCTGTATGCTCTCCTATCTCGTTGGTCTCTCATGTGTCACTCAAGTAACGCACATCATAACCATCTATATTTTATTTCTATATATACATATATTACATGTGTATTCTAATTTTTTTTCCACCAAATATTCCCTCCCCCCCTCCTCTTTTTTCCACTCCGTTGGGTTAACTTTATGTAAATGTCAGAGACACTTTGTGTCTCGTCGTGTTTCGTATGTGATGTTTCAGTGTAGTTGGTAGTAAAGTATTTTTTGGGTGGGAGTTGAGATGACAAAATTATAATGTTTGACATGTTGACAGGGCGGAATGTACGTCTTCCAAATCTTTGATCAGTATGCGGTTAGTGGGCTAGTCTTACTTTGGGTGATCTTCTTCGAATGCATTGCTTTCGCTTGGGCATTTGGAACTAATCGATTCTATGAAGCAATCCGGGACATGATTGGCTACTACCCTGCCGGTTGGTGGAAGTTCTGCTGGGTTTTCACCACACCGTCGATTTGCTTTGTAAGTGGATTTGCCAACTTTATTTTTTATTTTACTTCCATTATTTTAATCCCCTGCTCTTATCAGTGGTTCCATCGTTTTTTATGCTCCTTTGGTGCTCATCGTTGACATGCTACATGAGGTCATGTTACTTATGTCATCTTTCAGTGCCTTCTTCTGCCTGTCTTATTTTCTCTCTGTCTCTCTCTTCCTTCCTCTTTCCCTCTCTTCCTTTCTCTCTGATTCTCTCTTCTTTCTATCTCTCTGTCTTCTTTTCTGTCGTCCCTTTTCTCTCTCGTTATTTCTCTTGTCCTTTCTGGCTTTCTTTCTCTCGTCCTTTCTTTCTTGCTTTCTCTCGTACTATCTGTCTTTCTCTTGTCCTTTCTGTCTTTCTTTCTCTCGTCCTTTCTGTCTTTCTTTCTCTCGTCCTTTCTTTCTTTCTGTCTTTCTTTCTCTCGTCCTTTCTTTCTTTCTGTCTTTCTCTTGTCCTTTCTGTCTTTCTTTCTCTCCTCCTTTCTTTCTTTCTTTCTCTCGTCCTATCTGTCTTTCTTTCTCTCATCCTTTCTGTCTTTCTTTCTCTCGTCCTATCTGTCTTTCTTTCTCTCATCCTTTCTGTCTTTCTTTCTCTCGTCCTATCTGTCTTTCTTTCTCTCATCCTTTCTGTCTTTCTTTCTCTCGTCCTTTCTGTCTTTCTTTCTCTCGTCCTATCTGTCTTTCTTTCTCTCGTCCTTTCTGT
>JAQGBT010007864.1:0-10478 GCA_034698585.1 Disparrhopalites patrizii
TTTAATTGTATTTCATTATTTAATTGTATTTCATTATTTAATTGTATTTCATTATTTAATTGTATTTCATTATTTAATTGTATTTCATTATTTAACTGTATTTCATTATTTAATTGTATTTCATTATTTAATTGTATTTCATTATTTAATTGTATTTCATTATTAAATTGTATTTCATTATTTAATTGTATTTTATTGCTGCGAAAGTATAAAAGCCATTTTGAAGAACAATTGCTGATTATTGCCTTGTTCTGTGTGCCATTGTCGTGCAATAAGCCATAAACATGTGTATGGTCATATATATATTTATATATATGACCAGGAGACATGCACAATTATTTTTAGCAATAACGAGTTTAATGTGTCTATAAATCTGAAATCACTAGTACAAAATAGTAAAGACTGGATCTCATGTATTTAGGCTATAGCAAATTCCATAGGGATATTGTAGAATGAATGCGAAGAAATAATTTTGCATGCATCTTATTTGTATAAAATAGCGCATCATCCCGTCTTTCACTGGTTCATATTTAAAATCATGTATGTAGAACCGATTTCATAAGCTATCGGAAACCTGAATCTACTTTAGTTGTTGCTGTAGCTTTTCTCCCAGCAATACTTTAGTCAGTAGTTGGCAATTGAGTTCGTCAAAATTCCAGAAAGTGACTCCTAGATGGAATACATAATGTGATCATCTACACGCAGCACAATGCATAAACTAATCATATCCTCGATTATTTAATTTGCATACGTTTTTCACGCTTCAATGAATAACGATTTAGCTATTCAATCAAGTTTTTTTGGGCGCAATGATATTTAAACTAATAAGTGTTTAACATATTTGATTTTATTATTACATTTTATTTTCATACTTATATTAAAATACTGTTTCTTTTCAATAATTGGAGGTCCCTGTGAGTAAAAATGTAAGCAATTGACCATTAAGTAAGTAATAACTTCACAAAAGGCTACATAGTGATGATCAAATTATGCGAATCAACTTTGCTATTTATATCTAACCAAGGTAGATAATTGTTTGCAATTTGTATTCGTATAGATAGGATATTTTTAGAATGAGCTGTGAAAATGTTTATCTATGGAGGCCAACCTAAATAACATACTACTAAGAATTATCAACGTAAAGAAAAAGAAAGAATTTAGCTTTAAATATCATTTGGCAAATGATATTTAAAGCTTTGGAATTTTACAACATTTGGAAAAGTAAGTTGGCAAATCTTGTACGTTATAAGGTGGACATTTAGAACCTGGTATTCGTGTTCTGTTTTGAATTGTGTAATGATAATGAAAGTCTTGTAATTTCTTGTACATATGTAATGTAATAATCAACACTTATTTTAATAAATATACTAGCACGTAATAAAGTTCTTACATATCCACTGATATAGTAACTTTATTAGTATATACTCATTGGCACCTTTTCGGGTGCTGAAATTTTGATGGGTTAAACGAGGAGCATTGTAGTCGTCTGTGAAACGTGTTTTGCCCAGGTAAAAACTGGGACAAGAAATCTGTTGGAGATAATACGTATACACACATGAAATTGACTGTTACACTTGAAGTAAAGTTCGAATATTGAACAACTTTCTTATTGTCATGGGATTTAAGTGCAAATGCATAAGAGCGGTTTTAAACCGACATCATTTTCATGGTCAAAAACTAGTATATACGTAAAAATGGAAATGCAAAAAAAAATTGAGAGATTGTGAAATGCTTTGGGTGCATGGCTGACTCTCTCTCTACTGCGGTTCCCCTCAAATCAGCAAATATGTTTAGGTATATAACGACAAACCATTATAGAGAACAAAAGTTCACATGTTAAAATTGAAGAAAGTTTTTGAGGGAACATTTTCTGCCACCGTTTGAAAGGAGCTTGTTATGGAGAGAATCGGCTATACATTGCCATATTCTCGACGGGTTCAGTGTAGCCTTTTCCTGCAAAAGTTATGGAAGACATTAACAAACCAAACACCAATTAACTGACCTTTTCCTTCAAAAATGATTGCAATACATTGCCATACAGTCATTTTACTTAAGCACAATGGCGCCTTGCATTATCCAAAACTTCGTATCCGCTTAGAACCAGTTTTCGTAAGTTCCATAAGCTTCTGGAACTCTTACAATTGACCGGAATGACCTTCACTGGAACTACGAAAAATATGGGGCCCAATATGGAATGTCTTTTTACTTTAAATTCCCAATCTACAATTTATCTTTTACGTAAGGCCTTTATATAATATTTTTCATGGGGGTACTTGGCGAAGATAAATACTGAATAAAACCTTTGACAGGGTTTACCACTGGACAAATTTTCCTCATGTAAATGCCGTTAGACGGGAGAAAAGGCTGGTTTGAGATGGACTCAAAGCAGGTCTCTGTCTTTTGTTTACTCAGCTTCTGCTCCTTTTATCTTAATTGTCTTCTAAATGAATGTACAAAAAGTCGTAAATTAGTCCCATAGGCATTACAGGTACATCATATAGGCGTGTAACATTTGGTAGAGATTACATACAACCTTATCTTTTGATTAAATGCAAAAAAAAAGTGCACAAGTACATTTTCCAGCTGGGTCAAAGGCTACCTGTGGTTTTCCATAAATGACTTTACAGTCATAAGCCAATCTATGATGGCATCGGTGACCCGATGAGGCTGGTCAGTTTATATCCTATTTGAGCCAGGAGCAGTCAGGTATAAAAATTCCGCTAATACAATACACACGACATTTATTTCACTCGGGCAATCTGCAAGAGTATTTTATATTCCAGTTTTTTTGGTTATAGTTAAACAAACTTTTCAAATTTTTGTACGTATTATTCAAAATTTTTTAGAAATTTTAGCTGTTGCAAGCATGGGCTTTCTCACGAAGGAGCAAAAGGCGGGGTACGATGAGCAAGGCTTCATCCAGCTCAACAATGTATTTACTCCCGAGGAAATCGAGGAGGTCTCCCAGGAGTATAATCGACTCTTCGAGGCCAAAGCCAAGGAGCGATACGACATGGAGAATACCTGGAAAGGAAATTGGGCTGAAAAAACGGGGGAAAACGCTGGAACGGTGAGATTTTATTGTGATTCCAGAGATAAAATATATTTCCCATATGATTTTCTCACATTTATGCTTTTACAATCGTGTTAGAGACAAACTTTTCTTTTAATGCTATTGGCGAAAAATTTTACATGAAATTTTAAAATTGGATTCTTGCTCTGGGGTAAATTTTTTAAATAGACGCTGTCCATCCACAATTTGCAATGTCACTCGGAAGTATTCACGCGCTTGCTCCTTAATCGGAATCTGACGTCGGCCGTGTCGGATGTCATTGGAAGTCCGAATGTGCTTCTGCATCACACGAAGGCTCATATCAAACCTCCCGGCAAGGGCTCGCCTTTCCCATCGCACCAGGTTTTATATGCATTCTTAATATTTTTCCAAATACACCAGTTTCCATGCCATTTGTGGGCGTTCGTCTTCCTTTCTTCTGGTAAAGGTCTTCACAATTAGAAATTTAATTGCTCTTTCCGCTAGCCTGTGTCCCATTATTAGGGACAACCACAATATGCTTTATTAATTTTCGAAACATAAATTAGTTTTTCAAAAAAAAGTGTTTTTTTAGACACAAAATGTTATGAAGATTGTCTTAAATATTTCAAAATTTGTACTTTTAAATTATAAAATCACTTTTTGTAAAAACTTTATTATTTCACTTGCAATTTTGAGGCAAATTCCAAACATTTGCAAATTTTTAAGAATTTCAGAAAGTTTTTATGCTTTGTTAAAATTTTGCGTTTAGAAATAAGGCTGTCACACATTTGAATGTCCACAATAAATTGTTTTCAAAAGCTTAATTTCTGAGTGGGCTAACCAAAATTTTCGAAAAAATAAAGCCTTTTCCGTAAGTATCGCTTTGCCTCCAGTTTTACGCCGTTTCAAAATGTTATTCTCTCTAAATTTTCTATTTTTAGCATTTTTTATGCTCTATTTTTAAACCCTCCAAATTTCTTTTCGTAGCAAACTTGACCTTCCAAAAATGTGCTGCGAGAAATTCGCTATTGGCAAAAACATTTCTTAGCATGCATTAATATACCATCAAAAAATTTTACTCCCATAACATGGCGTTTTGCACCTTGTTGATGCCAAAAATTTTCTTCTTACGAAATTTTCTGTAATATGCAAAAATTTCCAAAGAATAAATTCGGAATCTATTTTGTCCTGCGATCAGTTTTTTCCAAAAAAAATTGTATATCGATTTGTACGGCTATTTCTATTAAAGAATAAATTTAATGCGACGCAAATTAATTTTTCAGGACTACCCATATTTCCCCTACAAGAAAGATTCGATGGTGGCGGCTTTTATCAATTTGGACGACAGCGACCCCGAAAATGGCGGTTTATTTGTTTTCCCCGGCTCACATAAACTCGGGCCGTTGGAGAATAAATCCAATATCCCCACTCACTATTGGGTGGACCAGGAAAGATTCCCGATTAGTGAAGGCACTCCCGTGTACGCCAAAAAGGGTGATGTCCTCATCTTTTCCTACTTAACCGTTCATGCCTCCACGCCAAATACGTCGGACAGAAACCGGCGTATGTTGCTCTTGCAGGTGACTTTTTGTTTTGCATTTCCCCACCATTTTTTTAAAATTATCCGATTACCATGATACATCTGCCATTTGTCCAGTTATTATAAGTCACGTGTTCATGTTATCAGTTGATGTCCGCCGAGGATGAGCCCCTCACCGCCGTCCACCAATCTCCCTGCCAAGGAATGGTACTCAAAGGAGCGAATAAGAACCGGGATGCGGATCTTGCTAATAGCCATAACACTGTCACACAAACGACCACTGAACACAATCGATTAATCAGTACTCACAACGGCTAAAGTCTTTTTGCAAATCCGTAATTTTACACCGGGAAATTTTTAGTTGTAGCTTATTACAGCGGATAACCCAATTATTCTTTAATAGTACCAAACTGTGCTTTAAACAATTGTTATTTGTTTTTCGAACAAAACTGATTACATAAATTATTATAAAAAAATACATGGCATTTTAGAAAGTTACTGACATTGGAAAACATTTCGAACCCGTATTTTGTTTCTCAAAAAGCGATGTAATTTCACCAAATAAATTCCCTTTCTTATTTCAAAACTGTAGAATGAACTAAGTCGCGCGGAATGAAATGAACATTAGTGTGATGTTATTTATAAATTAAAACATAAAACGTATTTTATAAAAAATAAATCATATAACATATTTTAATCAAACCTTTCTGATGCTATCAAAGTTTGGCCGGCGTTTATTATCCTATTATCCGATTATGGTATAATGGCTTTGGGCGTTGGCGACAAACGGCATAATATGTATAATGTAAAGTGTGAGAATACAATTTTTTACCATTCTTATGCAACAATCGAAATCGACTAAACTACAGTGGAGTCTATCTATAACAACACTGAAGGAAAGGGCAAAAAATGTTGTTACTGGGAAATGTTGTTATATAGAACATAAAATATGTACTGCAAATGTACAAAGGTCGGAATGTTGTTGTTATATAGAAATGTTGTTATACAGAGACTTGTTGTATATAGACTCCACTGTAATTATAAAGTGCATGATGTATGATGTACATACTATAGCAATTCGTCATTTGTAATTGTAAATACACACGTAAATGTTTGTAATGGAAAATTATGTAGGAGCTTCTGCTATCATTTCTATTGACTTTTTTCTTTACACAAAAGTTTAAACGCAGAAACTGATATCGTGGTTTGTTTACATTTCTGCCTACACAAAGTAAGTTCGGTTTTGTATGAGGATCCTTTTTATTTTTATCAACGAATGTATTCCGATCCGCTACAAATTTTTTAAATTCCTAGACCTAGTAAAGGAGAGAATTTCAAGCGCTTCTTCGTTTGAGTTGACTGTATAATTGCGTGCTGGTTAATTTCGGAATTTGGAAGAAATGGAGTTGATTGAAAATTGTGCCTTGGCCTTCAAGTCAAAAGAGTGCTGCTGGATGCATTCTTTGAAATGCATTTACAGAGGTCGTACAGACAAAAAAATTCCCATTGGGTTTACACAATGTTGGGTTGTCATTAGAGCCCAATTTTTGGTAAATAGATTTTTTTTAATCTGCTTATCTACATGGCTTACAGACGGGGATACATCTGTTTTCTTTGGCATAACTATCCCCATATTATCTGTAATCCCCTCTCAAATCGCTGTTGACAAATTTTTCAATTACCGCACGAGATAAAATATGGATTTTATGGTGAACCAGGACAGTTTCACTTCAACTGCAGATTAAAGCTATTGAAGGTGCTTAAATGGGACCCAAGAAACATTTTCCATCTCTCCATCCATCTGTAAACAATTGTAAAAATCGGAATAAATCCATCGATCGGAATAAAATATTTCTTTGGAAAAACTATCCCATTTTGTTTCTTGGCGCCGTCAAATCGTTAAAAATTGATCAGTTCGAGAGGGGGCAAAATATTTCTTGGTATACCGTACCTATCTATATACTTAATAATAACAGCTTATATACAGAACAGAAGTAAACGGCGGGTGAGTCATTCCTCTTCAAAGTTAAAAGTGAAATAGTGATAGAAAATAAATTCTGGAAAACTAATTCTAAAATTGGAAGATTTGAACAAATAGAAATACGAACATTGTTGCCATGAATTTCCTTACGACGGAGCAAAAATCTGGGTACGACGACCAGGGTTTTATTTTGCTTAAGAACATTTTCACCGCAGAGGAAATTGAAGAATGTTCCCGGGAGTATGATCGGATATTTGAGGCGAAGGCCCAGGAGAAGTGCAATATGGAAGCCACTTGGAAGGGCGGCTGGAATAAAGGATCGGAAAGCTCGGTAAGATTTTTGGAAAACCTTTGTTTTGGCTTACTTATAATTAATTATTGAGTTATTTTTAAATATCAATTTGTTTTTTTACATTTTGTATAGGTTCTGTCCATCCACAATCTCCAATGCCATTCCGCCGCCTTTACCCGCTTGCTTCTTAACCCGAATTTGCTCTCTGCTGTCTCGGATCTCATTGAGAGTCCTAACGTAGCCTTGCATCACACGAAGGCCCACATCAAGCCTCCAGGCATTGGCTCTCCCTTCCCTTCACATCAGGTTCGATATAAACCTATGCACAATACATAATGGTTCAATATGGTAATTACATAAACATATTTATGTATGTACCTTGCAAATACGCTTAAAATGATAAAATCCAACAACATATTTATTGACAAGCTAGGGGAAAGTTTTATTCGAAAAAAAGGGAGAAATTTATTTGACAAACATCCTAAAATGTCTATTTCTTTAGCGATACAAACAACGAATTTCTTTATCAAAAGTAGCTACAAATTTATTTGGAAAAAAGAGCAACACAATTATTTGGAAAAAATAGCAACAAAATTTGGAAAAAGTAGCTACAAATTTATTTGGAAAAAAGAGCAACAAATTTATTTGAAAAAAAACATGAAATTTAAAAAAGATGTCTTTCGCAAGAGGGGCCAAAATTCCAATTTTGACAAAAACAAAAAGGAATTCCTCTGGCAATAAAAGATGCCGAATTATACATTTGGAGAAAACAGCAACAAATTTATTTTGCAAAAAGCAACAAAATTCTTTGACAAAAAATAGCAACGAATTCCTTCAGCAAAAAGAGCAAGATATGACAAAATAAGCAACAAAATTTGGCCCAAAAAATTCCTCTGGAAAAAAAAAGAATCGAATTCTTTTGGCAAAGTAAGGAACAAACTGCTTCCACAAAAAGCGTAACATATTTCTTTGGAAAAGAATGCAATAAATTTGGCCGAAGATACAAGTTTATTTGACGAAAAATTTGGGAATTATACACGATTATCTATTACAGGATTACCATTACTTCCCATTCAAAAATGATTCCATGGTGGCCGTCTTTATTCACCTGGATGCTAGCGACCCCGAAAACGGCGGGCTTTTCGTATTCCCCGGCTCACACAAACTCGGGCCGTTGGAGAGCAAATCCAACGTCCCCACCCATTTCTGGGTCGATCAGGTCAGACAGTTAAACATTTCAATATCTTCTTAATTACGTACATTTACATTATACATATGTATATACATATAATAATTAATAATTACACAATTAATTAATTTAATTAATTAATAATTATATAATGTACAATATGCTATCATCTGAATACAATGAAAGAAAGAATTAATTTTCCCCTACGTCGCTAATTAAAAAATATTGGTTCACATGAGAATTTAATACTGTTGACGTCATTTCATCAATGACATTGAACATAAAACCCTGTTTTGGCAAACTCACGATGTAAAACATAATTTAATTTAAAATCTCGTGAACAGGAAAAGTTTCCCCCGCAAGAGGGCACTCCCGTGTTGGCCCAAAAGGGCGATGTCCTCATCTTCTCCTACTTGCTCGTCCATGCGTCCTCGCCCAATACGTCGAACCGGAACCGTCGAATGCTACTGTTTCAGGTAAAAAATTCAATTAAAAATAAGCCTGTCCTTCGTTCGTCATGTTTTCTCTAATTATAATTACTACCGTATTTAGATGTACAAATTGTCGGGAATGGCTTCTTTGTAATAATTATAGCACTTATTAAAAACATAAAGGAATTAGAAGCGATTCACGATTAATGATTAACAATAATAATAATTAATAATTTTGAGCAGTTAATGTCAGCCGACGACGAGCCTCTCAAGACCACCCACAGATCTCCGTGTCAGGGCATGGTTCTTAAAGGCGTGAACAAGCATCAGGACGCGGACATCAACCGGAGACACATTCCGGTTGTTCCATCTGCAAATGGACAGAATTAAACCCGACAAAAATGCTCCCAAAAAGCTCCGAAATTCCTGATTATTAAAAAAAAGCAACCCGCCGGCAATTAGAGCTTTGTAATTCTTTGTTAGATCCGCAATAAAATGTGCACATTTATTATTCAAGACAATGTTCAATATTCACAGAAATGATTACAAGCTTTGTTTTTTTACACAATGAAACGGGCTTTAAAATTGCACTTTTGGGTGTCGTATCCTTTGTTAAAATGCACACATTATGTCTCAGAAAAGGACAAGGAATCCCAGAAGGAAATTGGCCAAAATCATCCCTAACGCTCCGCGGAGATGTCCAGCTCCAGAGGGTTCTTCCTCTGCAACCTGGAAATCTATCATGGGTTCTTGCGGGCCGGGCTCGGCCTGGGCTTCCGGTTCCCCTCCGGCGTAATAGTCCGATTGGGGATATTCGGGGGATTCCCCATAAGAATAGTCTTCGCCTCCAGATTGAGGCACGTAGTCCTCATTAGCTCCTTCGTTTCCTCCCAAATCACCTCCTCCGCCTCCTCCCAGATCCTCCTCCGGTCTTTCTCCACCTCCATATTGTTCCTCCGCCTTGGCTGCAATGTATTCATCCACTAATTTTGGGAAGTTCGGAGCAAATTCCCGGGTGACGCCGTCCAATAGCCGGAACATGACGTTTGCCTTGATGTCATACATTAATCTTGGACTCTATGGGAAGTTCCACAAAAATATTGTTATTAAATGCTACCCGCAAAATATATGGATGGACGGAAATACATTATTTTAATTCAGATTTTATTTTAATCGAGATAGTTTAATCCAGGCTTTGACCCAGATTTTTTAATTCAGGGTTTAACCCAGATTTTAATAAAGTTTTTTAATACCGATTTTTTAATATAGGTTTTAACGCTGATTTTAATATAGTTTTTTAATCCCGATTTTTTAATACAGGTTTTAACGCAGATTTTTATCCAGATTTGTTAATCCAGGTTTTAATGCAGTTTTTTAATCCAAATGTTAATCCAGATTTTTGAATCTAGATTTTAATCCAGATTTTTGAATCTAGATTTTAATCCAGATTTTTGAATCTAGATTTTTGAATCCAGATTTTTGAATCCAGATTTTAATCCAGATTATTTCATCTAGATTTTAAACTCAGATTTTAAACCAAGATTTTAATTTAGATTTTTTAATCCAGATTAGAATCCAGATTTTAATCCCGATTTTTTAATCCCGATTTTTTAATCTAGATTTTTTAATCTAGATTTTTTAATCCAGATTTTTTAATCCAGATTTTATTCCAGATTTTAAATCTGATTTTTGAATCCAGATTTTAATCCAGATTATTTCATGTAGATTTTAAACTCAGATTTTAAACCCAGATTTTAATTTAGATTTTTTAATCCAGATTTTTTAATCCAGATTTTATTCCAGATTTTAAATCTGATTTTTGAATCCAGATTTTAATCCAGATTATTTCATGTAGATTTTAAACTCAGATTTTAAACCCAGATTTTAATTTAGATTTTTTAATCCAGATTTTAATCCAGATTTTAATCCAGATTTTTTAATCCAGATTTTTTAATCCAGATTTTTTAATCCAGATTTTTTAATCCAGATTTTTTAATCCAGATTTTTTAAT
>JAQGBT010007865.1:0-10478 GCA_034698585.1 Disparrhopalites patrizii
AGAGGAAATTAGAGAGAGAAAGAGAAATTTAGAGAGAGAAAGAGGAAATTAGAGAGAGAAAGAGAAATTTAGAGAGAGAAAGAGGAAATTAGAGAGAGAAAGAGAAATTTAGAGAGAAAAAGAGGAAATTAGAGAGAGAAAGAGAAATTTAGAGAGAAAAAGAGAAATTTAGAGAGAAAAAGAGGAAATTAGAGAGAGAAAGAGAAATTTAGAGAGAGAAAGAGGGTAGAGAGAGAAAGAGAAATTTAGAGAGAGAAAGAGGGTAGAGAGAGAAAGGGGAAATTAGAGAGAGGTAAAGGAAAACAGGGAGACAAAAGAGGAAAAGACGGAGAGAAATACGGAAAAGAGAAAGAGAGAAATAAGGAAAAGAGAAAGAGAGAAATAAGGAAAAGAAGAGAGGAAAAAGAAAACAAGAGAGAAAGCGAGAAAAGAGAAAAAAAAATGAGAAAGAAGGCGTTTCTGGCTTCAAAGTAAGTGCCATGCCTCATACCTTCCACAGAAAAAAAATCTCACTCATGCTTTTTCCAGTGATTAAGAATTTTCTGAGCTCTTTTCCAATGTAAATACAATATGGCCTTCCACAACACTTTTTCTTTTACCTAGTATGAGCCTTCCTCCAACAGAAAAAAAAACCTTCGCACCCAGTAAAAATTCCAGCACCTCGCCCAAGAAAAAATCACATGACCTTTCTAAACATTTCTCACACTGACCTTCTCCACAATTTCCTTTCCCAAAATCCTGGAAGAATTACGCAGTAATGGACTAACCCTTGGCCTTGCGTAGTCTTTATGTCTTTACATGCAATTCAAACCCTTTGTTTTATTACAAAAATCTTCAAAAGAGACCTTCCCCAATTCCGTTCACGGAGGATTCTCCATAAAACAAAAAGTAAATTGGTGGAGCTGTCCAAAATTCTTTTTCCTAAAAAAAAAACTACCGCATTTTCCGGGGATGATAAACGAACTGACGGACTTAATGGATGGAAAAACCTGGGATTTTCACGCAAACCGGATTTTATTCCACGGGTTTCACTTCCACCAATCAATTATCTGTCACTGACCATTTATCTTGCGGGAACAGCTCTATCAAGCCCTAGAAATTCCCCCACATTCTTTCCTGTTTTAAAGCGTCCTAAAATCCCTGATATTTCTCTCTTGCCCCATCTTTACGTATTTTCCTGTTACTATTTTGTCTCCATTTTCTTGTGATTTAAAAGTAATTTAATTTAAAAACATGAGGCTTTTTTTTGCAGAAATTACACATTTAAAAGCAAGGCGACGTTCGTTCCTGGTATTTAAGAGCTTTAAAAATTTAGAATTCTTCCTCATTTGTCCATCTACTTTTTAAGAGGATAAGATTTCCCGCCAATCACTGCGTCTGTTTTTGTTCACAACGTAAAAATTCTCCAGAATTTTCCCCGGTAATATATTCCAACCGGAAATTGAATTATTTCCCATGAAATTCCTTTTATTATTGCAAAAACAATTTTGTAAAAAGCCTCGCTTACGTGTACAAAAAATGTTTGTATGTATAAATAAGAAAAACTTAGGAGGTGCTTTCCAAATAAATCCGCTTACGCACGAGTCTCAGAATTTTAATAAATGAAAATAATCAGCCCAAAAATGGTAATGTCATCCACACAGACACATAATATTTGTCCAGGAAACTGTATACGAATTACCATGAAATACTGCTCTCATACAATTCTCCAGACAAACTTCAGCCTGGTAATACATAAGATGACATTTGTTTCAAAAACAAATTACTTATGGAGCATTATATGGAGATAATTATTATGGAGAAAACTTTCCAATTCGTTGCCGACGTTTTAAGGGAAGGAAAATGTTTTTGGAGAATGAAAAAAAAAAGGGTTAGGGAATCAAAAAGTTGAGAGCGAAAGATTGCTCACGATGAAGGTGACCTATTACCTCAGCCATTACAATTCACAAAGCAAACTGGAAAGGCAAAAAGCTTTTTTTTAACCTCTACCAAAAAATATATTCTGTGCTGTTTGTTAGGTTACTCCAACGAAGCTATCATGGCTAATTCATGGGGAATGCTCCACGTAAAAGAATTGCATTAAAAAAAAATCTCGCCCCTGAAAAAAAAACACGGGGAAAAAAAATTGAAACAATGTATTTATGCATAGATTAGGAAAGGGTAGAGGAAGCCGTGGGGTCAGAATAATGGGCTACATGTGCCCTAATGGCACCGAGATTCCCTCAAAGCTCTCCAGCTACACATATACATATTGTGTACGTAGTTATATCTCTATATAGATACATAGTATATACATACCTATGTATACTTGTAGAGTAGAAAAATGCCTCCCCAAAAAAATTAATGCATACAAAGTAGGGAAAGGAGACAATAAAGATCTTTGCATATATTTTCATTGTATTTTATATAAAACATTTCCAACTACAATTTAGTGTGTGTATACATTTTTCCAATAACAATCGCACTTCCGATCAGAACCAGCAGCTGTCTGCATTTTTTTATTCAGTATAGTAGTTACACAAAAACATTGGGAGGCTTTCCCCTCTTCTAATCCACGTATGAATAATTTCCTTGTCCTTTTCAAAATCTCTCTCTCTCTCTCTCTCTCTTCCTCTTTCGTCTCCCTGATTCTCTCTTTCTTCTTTCGTCCTCTCTCTTTTCTCCCGCTCGTTTCTCTTCTTCGTTTGTCCCCCTTTCTATTTTTCCTTCTTTGTCTTTCTCTCTCTTTGGTCCTGAATAAATACGCTCTAATCTCTTCAAAATCAGCATCCAAATAAAAAAGCTGGAGATCACGGAACACTTGTATTAGATTTAATAAATCTTGGACGGGCATGCACGTATGTTGGAGGGAAGAGTGCTTGCATGTGCCTTTATGTGAAAGATTTTAGTGGCAGGTCATCTCTCTAATTCTCTCTTTCACTCTCTCTCTCTTATTCGCTCTTTTGTTCTCTCTCTCTCTCTCTCTCTCTCTCTCTCTCTCTCACCTACTTCCTGTCTGAGATTTCGCCCTACATTGGAAAGCCCTAATAATAAAGTAGTAAAAAGCACATTTCTGGGTACATGTTGACATTTCTCCTTTCTAGAAATTTCCAGCCTTAACACAGTACTTATCCATTCACCCCTTTAGCTACAGATTAATGCCTAGAAATACGGGAAATAAATAAAAGCTTTATTGTTTTTAAATATAAAAGATAAATACTTCCCCTGATCTAAATTCTTGTAAACATGCACTTTTATAACTCCCATTCTTTCTCACCTTTAAAAGGGAAATAACCTGGTGAGAGAAAATCGTGGTCTGAGCCTCAGAAAAAGAGGAAGCTGTTAAAGAAATGAGGAAATAAATAAATGTAGAGGGGAAAGTAAAGAATGAATGCATTGTTAGGATTATTGAATGGGATTAAAATCCCATTTAACTAATTACATTAGCAATGCAGTTTTCCTATATTCAAAATTACAATAGGAGAAATATATCAAGGAATTATCAGAAGAGGTGAATCTCCACCACGCCTTCAATGACTTCATCCCACAGTACATTTATTTCCCCAAAAATATTCCCAGGAGAGAATCCAACACGCTATGTATAACCGATGATAATACAAATAATCATACAAATATGATTGAAAAATAGAAATGGAGCAGGAAAAGATTCCCTCGGCATGAGTTCATATTTTCCAATTTCTGGCTAATGAAGTAATAATAATGAGAAAAACTGCATAATGTAACACCACAATTTTCACTTTCCCCTGTGAACTAGAGAATTATTGTTTTCCTATTTATTCAATTTCCATATTTATTATTTTGTACTAAACAAATATTTTGCATGTCATTATCCATGCAATCATCTTGTTTTTTTTACAATTTATAGTTCCCATCAATTTCTCCTTTGACATTCCAATAGCTCTTCTAATGATTATATCTGTTGCGAAAAATTTACGATTTCCCATTTACTACCAATTGGAATATTCCATTGAAAAATGGTTTCTCATTTTAGCCCTTTCCCCCTTTCTTATTCATGCAACATAACGTACACGACCCTTTTACATACCCTTTTACATAAAAGACTCTGGAATCACGTCCCCATGACTCACCTTTGTCCATAAAAAATCAAGACAATTCATTATCATCCCTGGACAGACCCTGACACCGGAAACAAAAGCTGAAAGCGTTCCTCCACACACGTGCCAGGCAAATCCCCCGTGAAAATTATGGACACTTCCAATGTAAATGAGGAGGGAATCACCTCCATGGATAAATACGGAGACTCATATAATGTATGGACGTTTACAGGAAAAAATGGTCCTTCGAGCCATCCCGCATTTGTGTGAGGCCCACATTGTGTACACATCCCGACGACACGCATCATCAACACGTTAAAAGCCGTCTAGAAAAAAAATGGTCATCATAATCTTCCCCGTCCATAGTCAAAATTGAATGTATGACCATGACCATGGAGAGAGAAAAAAAATTAGTTTGAATAAAACACATCAACCTCACACTAGCCTCCCATCTCCAGCAATCTGCCAAGGGACAAATGATGCGTGTGGAAGCATCTGCCTCTTAGCCAGAATATCGGGGAACAGGGAAATATCAAGATTTTGTTTTACTGTCCGTGGACACTAAAATCAGAACTTATGGCTGTTTTGACTTTGAGGACGCAAATAAAGGACGGCAGGGAAAAATTCCTTTCGATTTTTGTGTATATGTATGTATATTATTAATACGAAATATTCCCTTTTATTCTCGGGATATTCCAAGCTGTAATCAAAATACGAAATTTACTATACGAAATATAGATATAAATAAATAAATATAATAAATAAATACGAAATACTATAAATAATACGAAAAATATACAGTTGTTTTGATTTAAATGGTGGAATAGCAGAGCTATTAATATTTTAAGTCGAGCTATAGAATAGAAATAGGGAGAACGGAGAGAGGAAGAGAGAGAGAGAGAGAGAGAGAGAGAGAGAGAGAGGCGAGACAAAAACCGGAGACAGACCTAAACCACACATTCTGACCACATCTCTTCCTCCCAAAGAGAGGAAATCCGAGACATGATCCAATGAAGAAAAAAAGAAAGGATCGTAAAGGAAGGACAAAACCTGGGATAAAACCTGTAATAGATACACTTTCAAGAGATGCTCCCTGTGAGGCACTCAAGTGAGACGACATCCTGTATTTTCAGGATGTGAAGCTCGTCAGTATCGTCCTTTTTAGCATCCGTAAAAAAGTATCCGGAATAAAAATTTTGGTGCAAGAAAAAAAAAATCTCTCCGTTCCCTCCGAGGCCCTCCATGAATGGCGTATTTGGTCACTGCCAGACATTCTACGGGCACTACCGGAGTCCCTGGAAAAAGGGATGAATGATAGGGACCTACACAGGGAGTGCCTTGTGTGTATGGATAAGATGATAAAAAGGGTATCAGAAGCATCAGAAGACTGTGAATTCCCTGGCATGCCGTGATCCATTCTTATTTTTCAATGTCTCTCCCTTTTATTCTTCTCCGTCTCTCTCTCTCCCTTTGACATTCGTCTCTTCATGTTCCACGGTGCACCCAGCTACTTTGCCTGCTCCTGGCTCTTTCATCACTTTCCCTTTCACATATTTAAAGACTAGGACACACGGTACACACATACATACATACCTATACATACATATACATATGTAGATATACGTATATGTATATAAATGTAAGAGATGCATGAGTGAAGGCTTTAAAAGTCAGTTTTTTTGTGGGCCTATTGAAATCAGATCCTAACCCTTTCCCCCTCCAATCTCTCCTCATTTATCAGCCATGAATAGGAATCCAACCCAAACGTCTGTGTATCCAAATCCTACCTGGATTTTATAATAGAGAAACCAAAGAAAGGAATTCCGACTGTATTTATCCTGACAGCATATCTTTCCCCATCTAAATTTGGCCGAATACTGGTGTCAATTGATTAAAATTGAACCGGATAATTTTTTTAAATTTTGAAAAATTATCCTAAAGTATATATCAAAGATATATATCAAAGTACAAATATACACACATACATACATAGCATACGCATTGATAATTATACAATGGAATATAAGGCAGTTCAAATACTTATCCATCCTCATTAGCCTTCTAGCATGACGTTCCAGGCCAATGTAAATAGACCCGCAATTATTAATGTGGGTAGAATATTCAAAAAAGG
The DNA here is from genome assembly GCA_034698585.1 of Disparrhopalites patrizii. Classification (NCBI taxonomy): domain Eukaryota; kingdom Metazoa; phylum Arthropoda; class Collembola; order Symphypleona; family Sminthuridae; genus Disparrhopalites; species Disparrhopalites patrizii. The sequence continues at coordinate 6,187 of JAQGBT010007865.1, forward strand.
AGACAAAAAAAATTCAATAAAAATGATCCAGAAATTCATTTCAGTAACACCGTTTGTTATTCATAGGCTGGGGAAAATCAATGGAATGTGGTTCAACCCGGGTTGAATCGATTTATTAACTCATTTACACTCCTTTTATTACCTCCGACCCGCCTCTAGCATTACAAAAGGGACCAAGCAATATGAGCTTTCCGACAAAACTCATTTATTTCCTTTTATTTAATTCCCAGCCGGGAAAAGGCTGTCAATGTTCCCCATTGGAAAGGCATTAGCCATTATGCCAAGTGAAATTGTCACTATATAATTATTTTTTATTGATAAAAAGGGTCCTCCCTAAACTATCAATCACCGACTAAAAAACGGTTGTTTTCACGTGTGTGGGCTTCTACCAAAACGAAATGTATTTTCTGAGGGAATCAACACGATAATCATTGGCAAAAAAAGGTGACATATGCCTTATTAATTATTCATTGCCTCTATTTTTATCCTAGACCTTTTGTGAGTAAAAAATATAGCTTTATTGAAATCTCCGCCCTTCACCATTAAAAAAAGACCTTCAAAAAAAATTGTGGAAGGGCCACGCGAGGTGTGAATTACAATGATGATTTAATTACCCACATTCTTCCCTTTACACGTCTCTTTTGGCACGAGGATAAACCGGCCAACATTTGAGAGTGAGAAGTGTAAATGGTATATCATATTCCAAGACTTCCCTTCGTGTGTATACATACGTAATAATGAGAAAAAAATCAGAAAAAAAATAAGAAGAATAAAAAAATCCACTTTGGCCTTTCCCCATCAATAATCCTTTGATTGGGATATTGCATTTCTTCACAAAAGCAACACAAAAGAGGGGAAATGGACGGTAGGTCAATACAAATTGTAATTTATACCCCAAAACACCTTTTGAAAAAAGCACAAAAAAATCCCTCACGTGAGACTGCTGTTTGGGAGAATATTGTACTACGTGTTTTTTGGATTTTCCCATTAATTCCCACATGTAGAGTTCAGCAAGTTTTTTTTTGGTCACGATTCATCTCATCTCACTTCTTTATATCTGTCATATAACATCCTTTATAATGGTCAAGAAAGGGAAATAAGTGAGGAATTGATTGAAAAATTTCCCCAGCCACATGTACAAGCAACATGGAGAGGACATTCATTAAAAAATTGGCAGTTACCTGTAATTACCGTCATTATTAAGTTTCCAATGGGGGAAGATGCGGGAAGGACAAAAGAGAAAAGTTCATGTGTTGTAATCGAGAAAGGGGGAAATCGCAGAAGGAAAAAACAAATTGAAAAGAAAATGAGGAATCCACAAATCATTAAGAATAAGTGTGCTAATGTTTCTCAGCTAACTAAATTCCCCCCCCCCCCAAAAAAATCTTAAACAAATACTCTCCTAAATCCTTTGACACGGCCCTTTTGTTTGAAAAAGACTTGAGAAATCTCCTAATTACCATGCAAATGAGGAGCATCTTCGAACAAAAAAGCAAGTTATTGACGGAAAAGTGATCTTTGTGGGAAAAGTAGCATTGTTATCGAAAGTTATTGATTGGTGGCAAATTACAAAAGTAAATTATAAAAGTATATTATTATAGGGCTTAACGTGAGAAAATTAAATTCGGTAAATTAGCACTTTTGTAAATCTTCATTTCACACATTTCCCAACATGCTTCTAATAAAGAAAAACATTTGGACATTCCCCCTAAGACAATTTTTAGGCTATTAAAAAAACCGCTGATAAAATTCTTCTCATTTTTCTTCTGTTAATAGGAGATATTTTAGAATTAATGGCCACATCTCACACATGTGACAAGAATTGCATAATGAGGAAAGAACCTCCTGGGAATTTTTTTCTTGGAGATTTTTTAATATTTTTTTCCCTCTAGAAAAAAAGGTAAGCCACCCACAAGAGCAATCCTTAATCAAGCCACGTGCGGCAGTTATTACACCACCTCGACGGCGTGTAAAAAAAACGAAATATGTTTTAAGCACCAGCAAAAAAAAAAACCTTTATAAGCCATCCCCCGAGTCTGGGAAAGAATGCCAAAAACTTGGAGGGGAAGACCAATCTTTCATATCTTTCAACCCACCCACATTCCTCTGGCGTCATTTATAATTCCTCTAATGTACAGGGAGGAAAGTCCCGAAAATAGGGTTCTTCCCCTCTCGAAAATATATATTACCTTAATCAGAAAGACAGAGAAAGAGAGAGAGAGAGAGACGGAAGAAAGAGAGAAGACAAATATCGTGTCACTGGAATCTCCTCCTCCAAATCCTTAACACGGAATGTGTTATACGGCCAGAATTATCTCCTCCGCCCATATTCACACATGTCTTCTCCCGGAGGCAGGTCTTACGTAACTTTCGGGGGTCATTTCTCTATTTCAAAAGCACAATTCTCCCGGCATTCTCCCGCCTCCCTCCAAACATTTCTGTAGGAAAAGGAGGAGAGAGAAAGAATATCCGCTTATAAATGTTATAAAGCCTGGAGTTGGAGTCACTCCGACATGCTAATCCATGAGTCTTCATCAACCTCATTTAATTGGACACGACGCGCTCACTGGCTTCATTTCTCATGCAACATTACAGAGAGAGATATATACATATATATAAAATATTGCACAGTTATTGCAAGAAAAAATACACAAGAGAGTGAACGGAAGAGAAAGCAATAGAAAAAAGAGGAAAATAAATGCAGCAAAAAAGCCCGTCATAGAAATAGAGAAAGCAAGAGAGATTCGGGGAGCGAAAAAGAGAGGAAATTATGGAAAAAGAGAAAAGCTCCTGGAATCCTGGAGGAAAATAAAGATAAAAAAACGTCGGAATGAAAAACAATAACAAATGTTCAACTGTACCGAAATGACATCACGCATTCCTTTTCAATTATAAAATAAAAATCCCGTGGAATTCGTGAATTCCGTGGGCATCATGTTCCGTCATAATCCTCCTTGTTTTATTATGCCCTGCCGCCAATTATTATGATTAACAACATCATACATGCGTTCATATGAACGCATTTACGTATGTTATGTACATAATTATGTATACATATGTCCATAAAAATATCTCTCTGTACTTTTAAAATAGAAATAATGAAACATTCCAAGCTCAATGACAATAATTTCTCCGTTTCTCTCGCCCCTCCAAAAATGAAAACATTTTCCACTCCCTGGCAATTTGATATTTGTATTTATCATCTGGCTTTTGCTCGGGGTTTCATGTGAGGCTCTGTCCCCTTGCGCTTGAACGGGAATAACCCCGCGGACGTCCACTTTATGTGAGGATTAAGCACACGGAAAAAAGCATGTAGATACATATTACGTCCAAAATACGTGTGTTAATGCCATTGCGGTTGACGAAAAAGAGCCCAACCCACCTCCACGGACATATTAAGAGACGTCCGATTGTCACTGGCTTGTATACAAAGTGGCCTTCGCAATTTAAGACTTAATAACTGTCCATTTCCTCAAATTGGACCTCGGACCTGATGGCTAAATATAATATAGGAATCCTCTCAACCCTTTCCTCCTGCCCTCACAACCTTTGTCGGTCTCCAAATTTCCCCCTTTTGAAATCCATTCTTATTATTCACGCTCCTCACACACACGCAAGAATCATTGTGGAATCTTGGAGACAATTGCCGTCTCCTCCCAATGATAATCACTGGGAGGAGGATCACAGGGTATCGCTCTGCATCACACAATTCCTCGGCAACAGAAAAAAACTGTATCACTGGCCATAGGAAATATGTCTCACCCTTTAGGATTAAATAAAAAAAAACGTCTCAATGGCAAGCCGTGAAATTTCGAGGCGGAGTGCGAGGAAATAACCGGACATTAATGACTCATCATCTTCCATCCAATCTCTCAACCCTTTATCTCCGAGAGTATAGTAGAACTCTCTCCTATAAACATCCTCTACATCTTCCTGTTCGAATTTTTCATGGGGGGGGGAATTCTGTTATCGCCGACCTTGCGTCGAACGTGTCATTATTACGCAGCGGAGCAAGAAAGCATAACAAATGGGCGACAGGTGAAAAGTGCCAATTTTTTTTGTATTTTTTTTTTGCAGTAGAAAAAATCATTAGGAACTTCCTGCTCCAATCTCCGCTAGCCTTTTACCCTTCAATGTAGTTTGTAGGGGAGAAAAGCCATTAAAAGTGTTTACTGTATCATTAAATTACTATTTTTTTCTGAATTATTCATCACAAGAGAGAGAGAGAGAGAGAGAGAAAGATGAGCGAAAAGAAAGGCAAGATCACTTAATACAGGTTTCCCCTACACACG
>JAQGBT010007866.1:0-10478 GCA_034698585.1 Disparrhopalites patrizii
GTCAATCGCGACCTTTCGAAGATTTTTTATTCCAGCGAAAGGTACTGATTTGAGAAATCCAAAATATGGCTTCCCTAGACTAAAAGAAATGTTGTTAGCTAAATTATTACTGTTATTCCCTTGCATTTCCTAAATTGCAATGTTTCCAAAATGCAATGATCACTTTTGCGGAATTATGGAATAATTTAATTTTAAGTAGAATTAGTAGAATATAAGATACGTTGAAAATACTCTTTAAATACGCAGCTTTAGCCATAAAAATTTTCCATGTTTATTTATATAGGCCATTCCTTTCCTTCAGCCACGTGCTGTGGCTGTATATGCATGACCAAAGAGAAAAAGGCCAGCGAGAAGCACGTGGAATACTTAAATGTGCCATTTAAAATCCTCAAGTTCAAATTTTTACCAAAATAAAAACACTACTCCCTTCATAATTTGATCTGGACTCACTTCCACACCTTCAAAATATTCCCAAAAGGAGAGAAAGTGCCAAAAAATTGCTGAAATTGATCAAGGCAAGGGAATCCGTTTGCAAGTGTGGGTGTGCGTGGTGGTATTGGAGAAGGGAAAAGTGTTGAGAATTCGAGATCATACTTCAAAGGATCATTTCTTTAGTATGTATTTCCATACCTTCAGCCTAACCGGCGAAGGAACAATCCACGATGACGAGGTGGAGCACCTCTTCCTGAGCGTGAGATGGGCTGGGGATTATCCGTATGGACTATCCCCGTCTGCGATGATCGTTCGCCCTGGGCTTCGGCTCAGGGAGAGGGAAGGCGGTGTAGTCTGAGTGGCCTTTTAAACATTCAAAAAGTAAACTATCTAAACCATAAACTAGTTTTAAATATCTGATACTTTAAATTAGCCGGTGACTGTGTGAACACGTGTTTACCATTGAATCTCATCTACAATCATTTCCACGTGTTTAACTGTATAGAGAGTGTCCGTATGTAACAACTAATTACCTTTAAAAGCTTTGATTTTTCCTGTGTAAATGCCACTTATTTATGGAAAGTCCCTTGTGGCGGTCACTCGAAGAACGTTGTATTTATTTTCCTATATTGATTAGAAAGAGACAGAAATCTGAAGACTTTTTGATTGATATTTGGTATTGGAAATTGCATCTTAAAAATATTATGTATTTGTACGAACCTGTGTCTTTTCGCATTAGAGAAGCGTTAGTATATATGTTTGAAATAGAAATTTTTATATATAAGTTTTAGATCAATTAGCCTGATAACGAGATGAAGTACACTTATGGATATTTCAAGGTGAGGGTGTCATTTTTTGGGATGATTAATTAATATGCGTTGATTACAGGGGCGTACAGGTTGACCCGTTAAAAACACAGTTACAATATTCAATTTTACAACTTTAAATTTTCACGAGGGTACATTTAATTTAAAGACATCCAAACCGTCTTCGAAGATGTGTGAAATAAATACAATTTTTACACGTTTCACAAATGGGGGAAGGAATTTTATTCCATTTCAAAAATTCCCTATAATATGTATGTATATACCTTTAATGTTGATTCTAAGCGACCTGCACCTCGTGGAAATTCTTGTGCTTTGAGCTTTCCGAATTAGTAGTCATTATTTTTGTGCCTCTGCCCACTCAGAGTAATTTTTCGATCAATTTCCCATGTGAATAAAACGTGGAATTTTTATTTTGGTTAACTCGTCATTTTTTCAAAAGGGGAAGGTAATATGAAAGAAAAAATGTGATTTGGTATGGGAAAGGTAATCGGCCCTTTCTCAATTGTTATTGATCATTATTAGTGCCGTCAGTAGTAATTCTGACGTTATTGATGGAAATGTTTGTTGCATTTTATAGCGACCAACCTGTACATCCATATATATTAATAATTAATATAGGTAAAATTTCCAACAATAAATGTATCTATAATGTATATCTATTATTGAACCCTTGAGTACACGCACGTACATGTAGTTAATTACTCTCAGGATTAACTTATCAATAGTTCACTTGTGCTCAAAGTCAATTGGATGAGAATGAAAAATACAAGTGAATTTGTGGATTATATAAGTACTTACCTAGTAGAATTTCGTAGAGTACTACACGACACGAAGATAAGAACATGAGCATTCATGGACGCCCAATAATTTTTAATGCAAGAAGTAATAATGGCAATTAAATTGTTTTCGGATTACACCGCATCATTGCACAAACCATTTTAAGTCTCTTAGTTGTTCAGTGTCTGCACTTTGTGAGGAAAATCAAAAATGAAGGCTGTCATTTTACTTGTCGTTTCCGTAATAGGATTAGTGACAGGTGAGTTTTGTACTATTCGTGAGACGAATTATTTATGGCAAAAAGAGACCTCACGAATGAAGATTAGGCCAAATAATGTATATAAAAAATTGAAAATAAATTAATCAAATTTTAAAAATTAAATTAAATCAATCAAATAAATTAAAAAATTAAATTAAATCAATCAAATAAATTAAATTAAATCAATCAAATAAATTAAATTAAATCAATCAAATAAATTAAATTAAATCAATCAAATAAATTAAATTAAATCAATCAAATACATTTAAAAATTAAATTAAATCAATCAAATAAATTTAAAAATTCTGCTGGTAAATATTTTGGGTCCATAATTCATAGGCTCGCCGGAACTTGAAAAGAGTGGCGCAGTGGGTTTTGTTACCCGGCAACTCACATTTCCTGTGCCGGAAGGAGACAAGGGAAATTTGAAGCCCACCATCATCAATGGAGAAGAAGCTTCACCCGGAGAATTCCCACACATTGTTACCATTCAAATTCGAGATGCATTTGGCCAATTTCGCCATAATTGTGGGGGTTCCATCTATGATGAAAATACCATTATCACTGCAGCTCACTGTATGGTAAATACCTCGATTCCGGACCTCCGCGTCGTGGCAGGGGACCACAATATTTTTACCATGGACGGTCACGAACAAATTAGATTAGTCCAATCTTATGTCTACAATTCGGATTATAAGTACGAGCTAAAATATGTATTATTCCTAAATTATTTTTCTCTTCCGTAGAATGACTATTTGGAACTTTTCAAAATCTATAGTAATCTTTCTAAATTGCCTCAAAACATTTTTTTGGTTTTTTTAGCAACCAATTCTATGATAATGACACGGCCATAATAAAGCTCCTCTCACCTCTGACCTTCAACAGTCGTGTACAACCAGTCCGACTAATGCAACCGGGAGTGGAGCCGACGGGCGAATGTGTCAATCCGGGCTGGGGCAGCACTGTGGCGGATTGGAATATGTATATGGCGGAAATTTTGCAGAAAGTGTCCATTGACATGACCCCTCGAGCAACTTGCAAGAGCATTTACACCATGATTAATCCCTTTTACAGTGAAGGCATGATTTGCGGCGGAAGAACGGGAGGAAACGGAGCTTGCAGTGTACATTTATGTTTTATTGACTTACAAAAACAATTTCCTAATCAATATTATGTAATATGTATGTATGTACTAATTTATTTCCAAAACTCAAAGCAAAGCATTTTGTTTGAGAAACATACGTGACTAATTAAAAAAATTGATGTTCAATTGCGCGGATTTTCAGGGGGACAGCGGAGGACCTCTCATGTGCAAAGATACGAGTGGGCGGTATGTCCTTGCGGGCATTGTGAGTTGGGGAGTTCGGCCTTGCGGACAAGGTAAGATCATGAAATCGAGGGTCACGTTAGTGAAGTCGTTTTAGAAATGTAAAAAAAATTTTTACGAAAGTGCTTAAATGAAAATATTACAGATGCTTATCCAACTGTCTACGCCAATGTCGCACACTTTCATTCTTGGATCAAAGAAAATTTGTAAAGCAGCTCATATTATTGCCCAAACCTTTATGATTTGTCCTGCCAACAGTGCTAAGGTTAACAAAAAAAGTAGAACGTTCAGCCTCAGCAGCACGGAACAATAAAATTATTTTAAGACAAATAAAATGTATTTTTTGGTCCAAAAACTTAAATTCGAATAAAATCGTTACTCAAAACTCAACTGGAAAGGGAATTTATCAAGGGCAAACGCCATGGCGGTGCCCCGTCGCATAACCCCGAAATTACAATACATAATATAAAAAAATACAATAACGCATAGGTATATAATATAGTATTTTTATTATATTATTCAACCGCAACCGTTCAATGCGAAATGCCAATTGCCAATCTAGCTCCAGCCTCCAGCTCCAGCCAATGCAATGTTCAATCTGTTGTTTCAATTTCCTTGCACGTGCCAAGTGCTAATAATTGTCAATGCCAAAGCCAAGCCAAAAGTGCCAATGTGCCTTTATTTTTCATGAAAAGTCTGTTTAATGCCGCTAATCCGATATCCGATAATCCTGGAGAAATATTCCAGCCGCAGTGCAGCATGCAGCTGATTGAGCTGATGCAGGTGCATTGTTTTAAATTTTAACGTTAGCCATAAAAACACGGCCTGGATCCTGGATGCATGGATGCGGCGTTGGTCTCCTTCTTCCAGTTCCAGTTCTCTACAAAATAAGAACAGCCGTACAAGGTTATGACAAAGAAGTATAAGAACGCTTATTAGGTAAATTAGGTTACATACATATTACGTATGTACATTGTAAAATTGTAACATTTCGTTCGTAACATCAAGAATCATATCATAGAAATGTATATTATGTACATATACAGTATTTATATACATATAGAATAGATTATAAAATTAATCCTAATAAATTTTCAGGCTTAGGCTTTATAAAAACGTCTGGCTTTTGCAATGAACAGGATGAACATGGAAAACGTACTGAAGTCGCTACGAAATTGTTTCGCTACTGTCAATGTCAACTGCCACTGTGGTCGTACTCTCATCGTCTCATCGTAGATTAAGAATTTAAGAATACGATTTTAGGCTATTATTATACATACTTGCTTGCTCCCTGCTACAAGTTCCAGAAGTATTGTCGATTTTGGCTGAAGGACTATCGATTATCTATACTACGGCAATCAATCATAAAATAACATATTAAATTAACATAATCAAAATGACCCGGAGTAAACCGAGACTTTTGCGTGCGAAGAAGACGGGCTCCTGTCCCTGCGCGCAGCAGCAGGAGGCAAAGAATAAGGAGCTTCGAAAAATACCGAAGTTAGCTGGACAAGAACCCAGATTTTCCGTCAATGACATCTGTCACAACCACAATGATGAATACATAGATCTGGAGTCGTACAGTGAAATCTCTAGTTTCGGTGTCCACGTGGACCACGTGGAGTCGGCGACGTTCAGCGTGGAAACGCCCGGGGTCGGGGACCAAACCGAGGAGCTGACTTACCGGAGCGGGGGCAATATTTCCTCGTAATCATTATGCGCAATAGCTACACCAAAAACCGATATTCATTTAATTTTACCTAACACACAAACATAATGTGGTATAAAATAAAATGTTGCCATACCACGCAGGGGACAGCCCGAAGATTCCGAACCGAATGAAGGATCCGCGTCGTTTGAGATTCGGAAGCTGAACATCGCGGAAACGGTAATGAGTTGGTTGGACAATTATGGACAAGCCCGTGGTTACACTTTAGGATCCCATGGAACGAGTTTACTCATAAATGCCGATGACACCAGTCGGTTTGGATCCGGCTCCATGAATGACATTGATGAAGGCAACAGCAAGAAAAGTACCAAGGCGGAAGAGTCCAGCGGCGGACCAGAAGTTCCCCAACAAACCCGGGGATTAGAAGTGGTGTCCAATGTCATTTTGAATCTTTACAAAGATCTGGAGCCACTGGTCAGTCTAGAATTATCTTGATTATTTTTTCCCTAAAATTATTAATTATATTAAAATCCCGGAATACTATTCACTTCTTAGTAAACAGTAAAATAAACAATTTATCTGCGATGTGAACACCATTTGGTAATTTGGTTCTCCACAGAAAACTGCAAATTCTCAAGCGATAAACTGGTCGGACATCCAACTGGTATTCACCTCTTGCGTGAATGTGATGTCCGCCCTGTGGGCACGGGCACAGGATGGGACAATTAATCGGAGCGAAGTGTACACGTACCAACAATTGAGTGCCCACCTGGAGAACATTGCCCTCGGCGTCTCCCCTGTGGATGTGACCGTTTTTGCTAATCCGGTGGTAAGGATGAATCTGAAGCGAATTCAAGCCTTCCTCAACGTTGCTCTCAAATGGTTCAAAGAACTGATGGTTGTTGGACAGCTGGAGGCGGATGGAATGGGCTCCTGGAAGGATTCAGTCAAACCAGTTGGAGATAGCATTCATCAGAGGTCGATATAACGCATGTTTATTTTGACTTGAAAATCGGATTATAAATTATAATACATATTTATATCTTTTTTGAAAAACATTTGGTTGCAGAATAAAACAGTCCATTCTGACTTTTGCGAACGTGGTCTTAGAGAAAGAAGAAATATTTTCGAACCTCCCGAAGTATGAAATTGTTCTCCATGACGTCATTCCTTCGAAGACTGATGCGGGTTGGATGTTTTACGGGAAGGTTGAACTTCGCTATCTGGAACAGAATGTGGGGGAAGAAATGTGTAAAAATATCAATAATAAAGCCAGTAACAATGATACTAATGACAGTGACCACCAAATCATGGTCCAATCTCAAGATACAGGATTAAGACTCGTCTTTAAATCCAGTGAATTGAAGCAAGCTCCCTGCATAGATTACGGCGCTATTTTGCACCTAGTCAATCGAGCTTGTTTTGAATGTAGTCAATACTACGAGAAAGTAACTTTGGAAATCCTGAAAGGAAAAAACTACCTAATGCTCCCTCTCATCCCGTCTGCCTACTCCAAACAATTTGGGATCGTTGATAGGCACAAACAATATCAGATCATTGGACAAGTGATAGCCCAGATTTTGGCAGATCAAGCTCTGGAGTCAACTGTTGCGGCGGCGGATGAGATCTTGCGCAGTTTTAATTTACTCATACGACGAGTTGTGGGAACTTTGGAGAAATTTACTAAAAATATCCGCAGTGAGGACATCCTGATTGGAGACGTTAGGACCAAAGATCAGGACAGGAAAAAAGAGAGTGGCAAGAAGAAGGTATCATTTCAAGAATTGATCATTCCAATGGCCACAGATTGTGTAACTTTTGTCTTTCAAACTGTGAGAAGATTCATGGCTCTAGGACCGGTGACGTTTTTGTCCAATTATTCGTCCACTCCCATAGAGCATTGTAGTCATCATAATCGATCCGTGTTAAATTATGTACATATGTGCTTGGAACGTGGAATTAATCATTTGTACAAGCAGAATCCGACAAATATTTTCTGTTTTCATCAAACGGTACAAGCTTTATTTGCTGTCACCCAATTGATCTCTGTACCGGAATTCGCGAAGGGGGCTGTAATAGAACATGCCATGAGGCTCTTGATTCTCCAAAGGTTAAAGGAACTTCGAGGGGCTAACAAAAGGTGTAGGCTCGTCTTCCGAGAAGTGGTCGCCTTAATTGACAAAAGGATTAAGAGGGCGGAGAAGAATATTGACGTTATTATGAAGAAAGGAACCAAGTTGGGAATAATGGTACCGGCAAGAACCTCTGGGGTTCTCTACTCTCATCGGCAAGATCAGTACACTATAATTCGGTGAGTGCAAGCTATACGACATATACACATATTATGTAGAGTATACATACATACATATTCTTCAGCATGCAGAGCATTTTTAATTTTTACCATAAAAATTCTTCGAACAGTTACAGCAGGAATTCGTACATACGACATCAAGCAAAAAGACTTCGCCAGTCTAACGAAGTTCGTCGACACACCAGAAAATACGTAGTTGAGCCTGATTATGAAGAGGATAGTGAAGACGAGGGTACAGCCACAGTCACAGGAAGTAGATGATAAACACTGCTGTTTAGTTTCATTAAGTCCCTGAATGAATGAATCATAATTGCGATAATTGTGCACGATTTGTATGTTGTATCTCATGCAATAAAAGACAAACATTACTGATTATGACAAACACTACTTCAACATATTATTAAAGGTTCGCCCTTATTTAATTGTTTTACAAAAAAAAAAACAGGACATTTTTCTATTCCGCACAACGTTTTTTCCTTACGTAGGATTACACTAGAACATCAAAATTATTGATAGTTTGAAATGTTTCTAGCTCAGACGCTGTTAGAGGCTTATTTCCTGGACGTAGCAGAACTAGAACTTTTAAACCCGCCGTGGTAGCCGCCTGTGCTTCTGTTAAAGTTAAAAATGATAACGATTCCATAATATTTAATTTAGTATCAACGTTCACGTTTAATTCGGAATTACACTTTCACACCCTCATGAAATCGAGTTTACCTGCAACGACATCTGTTAGAAAGAGGATTTCGCCAGGCGATGCACCAATCGCTTGAGCAATAGCAACATAGCTGGATACTTCAGTTTTGTATCCGGTTGTAGTATCAAAGTACCCGGACAAATACTATAAAAAAAAATATTATCTCCTCATACTATCCGTGTTATTTTTTTTTTACATAGTAACAATAATCAGTGAGCAAATGTAATCCTGCAAATAGCACAGAGCCAAGTGGGTCTATAATTTACCTTGCCCAGATCACCAGCTTCCGAGAATCCAAAAAGCAGCTTCTGAGCTTCAATACTTCCACTTGAATAAATATACAGTTTTTTCCCGGCTTCCGTCCATCTCTGAAACGCCTTTGGTACATCGTCGAAAATTCTGAAAGTGATACAACTTTTCACACGTTTTGCCATTATCTTTTTATTATCACTACTCCAATTACCGGCATTGTTAGATTTTTTGACTGCCAAGAAAATAATAGTATGTATAAATAAATTCGGTAATAAAGAAACTGCAACTCACTGCCCCTCGAGCTCTCCTTGGTCGTATCCAAACTTCCATATCCTTCCTTGCAGAGCTTTCAGGGGTGTCACCTTCCTGTCTTTGTCCATCAAGAAAAATATGTTATCCAGAACGCTTCGAAGGCCCTCTTCAGAAAGTTGTGGGGCAAGTGCCTCTGACGAAATGAGTTTAGTCTCCACGTCATTGTTGGTATCCTCTTCCGACTTTAAAATAAATTCCCAAAAGCAAGTGTATACGTATACAGATAACACACGATATATTGTATTATATTAAAAATATGTAGAATCCCTCAATTATATTATTAATTAATAATAAACGTATAGGTACGCATACATACAATGTATACCCAAATTAAGTGAAACAAAGTGTCCGTTTTAATTGTATGATCCATACGAGAAAATCAAATATCCTCACCAGTTTAAAAAGCTCTGATACAACTTCCTTGGTACTCGCTTCCTCCCAGAACTTCCTCAAATACGTTTCGACATTCCGCCTTGCGTATGGGAATAAAATATCCTGCATCAAAAACCAATACACCAATCAAAAAATTATATCACGTAAGTCGACAGAAGGCAATTACAAATTACAACAGCAAAATCGAGTTTTCACAATAAAACGTTTTCCGACAGCGCCCTCTACGAATACTTAACCAGTCGTTAAGTGGCAGAAGGCAAAATAACCTGGGGTTTGTTTTTTTGAAAACGTCCAAACAATGCCTAAGGTAAATTTCAGGGATTTTGATGGAATATACATAATAATGTTCCAAATTGGTCCCAAATAATCTCTGCATGAGGATTAGCTCGCAGCCATTACGGAAAAATTGAAATAAAGCATTTTCATATGGGAATATATGCGTGGGCGGACGACTGCACTATGATGGTGCAGTGCAGCTAGCATATATATACACAGGGTCAAAGGGCTGAACCGAATTAAAACCGAATCGGTTTTAATTAATTTTGACAATGTCGACCGTGGTCGTATGAAATTTTTTTTTCTTTATATGGTTCTCCAGGTTTCGTTGTGGGTATTTCATACAAAAAATCTTCAGACGACCACGGGCGACCATTCGAAAATTTTAATTCAAAATTTCAAAAAATACATGTGAAATTCTGAAAATTTTTAAAAATTTCAAAATTTTTTTTCGTTTTTTTTTATAAATGCCTTTAGGCATTATAAATATTTTGAGATATACAATTTTTTTATTTAATGCTTAATTGACCCTCAAAAAATTATGTTGTTATTTCAGAAAACCCGGAATTTGGAGACACTGGAATTTCAAAATTTTGGTGTCAGATACTTCCGATGGGTTCAAGACACGAAGTAAGTTCCATTTTGTTCAATTTGGCTGACGTACCCAAAACACCCCTGGACGTTATCAAAAAAACATACCCATTACGGAATATGGATTTGGATTAAAGATTACAAAATCCAATATTGAATCGCAAATTAATTTTAGGACAAAATAATCCACTATACATGAATCCTCGACGAATTTCAGGCCTTTACAATTACCGCCTTCGAAATTAATAATTATTAAATGCCAATTAGCTACTGGGTAATTAAATTTGTAATTATCAATTACCGGAGACTAAAGTTACAATTACTAAATACTTAATTATTACAGCTTTAAATCACC
>JAQGBT010007867.1:0-10475 GCA_034698585.1 Disparrhopalites patrizii
AGGTCTCTTTATCTCTTCTTATTTTTCTGGTTTCTTTCAGGTCTCTTTATCTCTTCTTATTTTTCTGGTTTCTTTCGTGTCTCTTTATCTCCCTTTCTTTTTCTGTTTTCTTTCGTGTCTCTTTATCTCTCTTTCTTTTTCGTCGCCGTATATCTCTTTATCTCCCTTTCTTTTTCGTCGCCGTATATCTCTTTATCTCCCTTTCTTTTTCGTCGCCATAAACTCTTTATCCCTATTTCGTCCTTCCGTATCTTTTTACCTAATTCACCACTTATCTGCATTTATCTCTTTTCTTTTTTCTTGCGTATCGTTACCTCCTTGCTATTTCTTCCTCATATCTCTTTTTATATCTCTTTTTTATCCTGTGTCTCTTGGTCTGCCTTTCATTTGTTTTCTGGTGTCCTTTGAACTCCCTCTCCTCCTTTTCCCGTCCTTGATATTTATCTCTCTTTCATTTTTCTCACTTTTCATCTCTCTCTACTCATTCCCACCATTCCTTTTCTAACTCTCTCTTTAAATCTCCTTATCTTATTATTTCCATACTTTTGGCTCCTCCGTTTACCGTCCTGTTTGTCCCTGCTATTCCCCCTTTTGTCTAGTTCTTCTACATCTCCTTCTCCAACTACCTCATCCTGTACTTCTGTTTTTCAACTCCTTCCTCCATTTCTCAATTCAAAGAAATTACCTGGTTGAATTACCCATCAGTTATCCTTTACTGACCCCTCCCATTTCCCTCTGTTCCCTTAAACATCCTTACCAAATTCCGACGCCGTTGTGGACCTCTCTGGAACTACCAAATAATTGATCGTGACTTGAAATCGGTGTCACTCAGTTGGAAATGCCTGGAAGGGAACTTGCTTCCACCCGATTGAATCCCACGAAATGCAATGGAAGATGTGTGTATCAAAAGTTTTTTTTTTGTAATTGTTCCAAGAAAGACAGTGCAAAATTTATTGCCTTCTTGCCTATAGTTTTGTAAATTGGGTAAATACAGGGGAAACGGAAGCATGCACCCGTATAATTCCTGGAGCTCTTTGTTGTTCATGAACTTGGAGGGTAGACGACCAGAGTCGTGGAGTTAATAATAAACCCCCGGAATTTTGCATGTGTGTTGTTTAATAGTAATAACTGCTCTTGATCTTCTCATCTCCAAATATTCCACAGAGGCATTCCCAGCAAATGAATGCATTTTCGCTTGAGGCTCCAATGAACCTCTATACGTTTGATATTTTACGTGTCCTTGTAAGTAAATAGAGTCGCGGTTTGTGGGCTGGAAGCTATACACGTGAGCGGGAATAATGCAAAGGATTTGAGGAAGGGCCTAAAGGGCTAGAGGATTGAGCATATTCCAGATTTTTTTCAAGACACTTTCCCTAATAATCCCAAAGATTTGGGAAAGAGATCAGAGAGGGAAATGTTTTTGGCAAGGCCCATAAAGCTATGGAAGAGGAGGAAAGGACATGTGCAAAATTTTTAGGGTTATTTTATTACAGTAACCTTGGGGAAATTGTGGGTCACAAAACCACCAGCGCTCTTTCATGTATTCAAATACTGGTGTAAGTGTTGACTTGGAGCTCATAAAAAGTATTTAGAGTTAAGCCTTTCCCCTCCATACATGGGAAGACACTGGACCAATTTTCTTTATGAGTATGGCTGTAAGCCCATACAATAATTATTCTATGGGATGAAATACACATTCATTTTATAAGGAAGTCCCTCCAAAAACATACAAGGAGATAATGGAGGAGAGAATATACCATTGCAGGGGGATGAGGAAGAAGAAGAGGATGTGAGAGAGGATTGAGGAGGATATGTGGAGAGGATTTTCTTCCATCAAATTAGTATTCTGTTTGTAACCGTCAAGATCAAAGAGATTACGTAGGGGAGAGGGCAGGGAAGAATAGAGATTGTGCTAAATGTTCTGGGGCAATAGAAGGAGAGAAAAACGTGTGGTAATCGATCTCCTATGTAAATCTTCCATGGCCTTTCCCCAACCCTGTGGGAATTTTCATTATTCATAACACTTTAGCTCATACCCTCCGTCTACAGTCTACTTGTAGAGGAAAGATTGTCACCGAAGAACGGACAGAAAGACATTCTAGGAACTGGTACAGAAAAAGGGGGGAAATCCGTGTATGCACGAGGATTTTTTTAATTACGGAAACTTAATTTTCGTATAAATATGGTTATCGTCCAAAATGAAACTGAAATATAAGAATGCTAATTTTTTCCAAGTATTATCTCCTCTATGTTTTCTGAGTGTGGGTGAAAATGAGATTTGAGATTGCAGTTATAAAGACAAAAATAAGGAGAAGATACACGATGGAAATAAAAGCTTCCAGGGCATGCACCTATATACATATGTAGATGCATAAATACACATATACACGGACGCAAAAACCACACCAAATACAATGCAATGGGTCCTATAAGAGGTCCACATGGTATAACGGAGAGGAAATAACGGGTATAACGGATACCAAATATATGTATGCAAAGACGCGAGAGACGGAGAGAGAGTAAAAACACTTGCAAAGCAAACAAAATCAGAAAAAAACAAGAGGGAAAGCACAATAACAGAAAAATCACGGGAGAAAGCACAATAACAGTAAAATCGTGGAAGAAAGCAGGAGTGAGATACAAAAAAAGAAAATATGACCAAAAGCCAGGCAGCCAGCGATTATGAGAAAACACAACCAGACTAACGCGAGAGAAAGAGAGCAAAGGAAAGAGTAAATGAAATAGAAGACAAATAAAAATGAGGGGAGAGAGTGAAAAATGGTAAACGAGAGAGAAAGAGCTACAGTCATATCACATTCAAGAGACAGAGAAAGCTAGAAAAAAACAAAAGAAAAAGAGAGAAAGCAAGAGGCGGATAAAAACCAAGAACGAAATGGACAGAAGAGAAAGGGAGAAATCAAGAATTAGTCGAAACGGAAAAGAGAGAAAGCAAAACAAACAGAAATTCTTAGTGAGAAAAAAATAAAGGCGAAGATACAAAACAAGTGGAAGACCGACGCCAAGATGCTGAATGAACAAAATCGTCATCCCAGACATGAAGAGACACTCTCAGGGCAAAAAACTGATAAAACAAGCCAAAGAGAAAGCCTAAGAAAGTGTCAAATGAAGTGAAAGTGACAAAAAAGCCAAAGTAAACAGAAGTTCTACTAAATCAGAGATAAAAAGTGGAAACGATCGAATAAAAAAATAAAGCAAATAAAGTGAGTTTCATCATGCAAGAGTAAATAGTAGAAATGACGCGAGCTAAAAAGATGAGAAAGGCAAAAAATATTATCATTTATATATACATTCATTGAATTGGAAGAAACAAAGAGGAGCAACAATCCATCAAAATGCTGCAAGGAAAGCCAACACACATAAGAAACTGTAATAAAAGTTAAAGAAAGAGCAGAAACACAAAGATGCTCCCGGAGAAACAAGTCATTGAATATTCGGGAGACAGGAGAGAGAGAGACGATAGTGAAGGATGGGAGGGAGATGAGTTAATCGCCGGAGGGTGTTAGTTGATATTTTGACAATAATACGCATTCATGACATTATTAATTATTGCGTAGCTCCAGCTCTCCAGCATTCGTAAAGAGCCAGGAGAGGAAGAAAGAGATGCCTGCAGTATAAGATATAGGATTTCCAAATGATCTCTTTCTCCCTCTTCCTTTCTCTACTATATTCATGTTGAGCCACTTACAAGATGTTTGCTTTCTCATTTTGCCCTGTCTTTTCTTAGGAAAAGGAGTATTTTCTTCGATCTCGTTGCCACGGGGAAGTACAGCTGGGAG
Source organism: Disparrhopalites patrizii (assembly GCA_034698585.1). NCBI lineage: Eukaryota > Metazoa > Arthropoda > Collembola > Symphypleona > Sminthuridae > Disparrhopalites > Disparrhopalites patrizii. Next base: position 3,798 of record JAQGBT010007867.1, read on the forward strand.
AATGAGGAGCAACGTGATGTCCTCAGATGCATGTTGATGACGGCTTCTGACTTGGCAGCCTCAACCAAACCATGGACCGTCCAAAGGAAAGTTGCTGAGCTGGTGACAGCCGAGTTTTTCGCTCAGGTATGTATTATTTCAGATGACAAGTACGCCCTGTAATTTTATCCATTTTTATCCCTTATGTCCAGATCCGCTGTGCTGTTCTTCGTTTAATTTTATATACGTAAACACACACAATCAAGTGCATTGAAAGATTAATATAGCTGATAAAAATCTATAACCTAATACGGATGATGCCTCTATTATATAGTGCGTATACATATGTAATTATGCATATCCAGTTATTCCCTTTAAGGCGAGTGGGAGCCAGAAAGCTGATAAAGATCATTAACGCAGCTTTCACGTACAGGAAACTAGAGAGACATCATTTGTGGGATAAAATCTTCGCACCAAAAATATGAAAATGTGACCTACTAAAAATATGGAAATTCTAGCAAATGCGGCATGAGGAAATTGTATAATTCATATGATTAATTCACATTCCTAACCCGCTCATTCACACAAGAAGTGGGGAATGCGGGAGAATTTTGATATTTAGTGAAACATCCACTTGATTATGATTATACCTTATTCTCTATATAAATATATACATTCTCACTTGTACCCTAATTTCTTTGGTTGATCTTTCTCGTTTATCTCTCACTCGTATCCAGACCTTTTTGCTCACTTTCTCTCTTTCTCTCTCTCTATTTCTGCCTTCTTTTTTTTGCTGTTTCATTCTTTATCTTGCACTTTTTGCTCTCTGTATTCTCCGTTTCTTCTGTCCTTTGATCCTCATTTGTCTCTTTCTGTTTCCTTCTTCTCTCGACATTTCTTTCTCCATCTGCTTTCACTTCTCACTTTTTCTCTCTCCTGTCTTCCAATATTTTTTATTCTATCCATTTTCTTCACTCCATTTCTTTCGACTTCTCTGACTTTCTCTCTCTCTGTATGTATTTCTCTGTATTTATTCGTTAATAACTGTCCTTTCCTTGCCATTAATTTTCTTTGCTTATCTCTTATCAGCGTCCAATCTTGCCATATCACCTTACTTTGATTATTTTGCCCACCAACCCCTGGTTCACTTGAATTCACATGAGGTTTTTCCAAACCACAATCTTAGAACAATTTTTAAATATTACCTAATTGCACTATTAAATGAGTAGCTCACCCCGCTCCATATCAAATAACTATTTTCGATTCTTTCTAAAATTGAAGCTGGGAAAAGAAAGAGGTCATTTGGCTTTAGGAAAGTATACTATCGTCCTAATCATATGTTGTGTGTCCTTATAAAATGAAAATGCCTGAGGTCCGGCTCACATATTGTCCTTAAATATATTGTTTCCTTCATATAAATTTAGTTTACAAGCTCTATTACCTCCTCCGGGCGTGAGGAGAAGACCTTTTGTATTTGAGAATGATGCTCCCCCCTTGTCATTTAAGCATCTAAAGTCATTCAAAACCAATGACTGCAATTTAATTTTTGGATTTAAAAGGGACCTCTTCCCCAAGAATTGCCTGGGAGGCAGGGGTTTACTTTGCTTTTGTGATCAAGTAAATGGAGGAGAAAAGAGGGGATGATGATGATGATGGTGTTTGTGTGAGAAATATCGGGCGGCGAGCCGGGCTTGGCACACATAGACATCCCAACATTCCACTTATAACTAGGCTGTTACGGACGAGCGCCTTAGATTGGCACAACTCCCAGGCATTGTCCTTACTTTTAATAAAGAAATGTGTCCTTTCCCTTAATGCATATTGAAAGGGGGAGGGCGGGGTGGTTCTGTATTTGCATACACATGGATGTTGGCCGTCTCTCTCTGCCTCTTTCTTTCTCTCTCGCTTGCTTTCTCTCTCTTTCTCTCTCTTTCTCTCTCTTTCTCTCTCTTTCTCTCTCTTTCTCTCTCTCGCTTTTTCTCTCTTTCTCTCTCTCGCTTTCTCTCTCTTTCGATCTTGCTTTCTTTCTTTCTCTCCCGCTTTCTCTCTCTTTCTCTCTCGCTTTCTTGCTTTCTCTCTCTTGCTCTCTCGCTTTCTTGATTTTGGCTTTTTCTCTCTTTCCCTCCGTGTGCAGAGTCACCCCAGGGGAAAGGTAGAGAAAGCAACATGGGTCCTTTACCTGAGCACAGTTATTTCCCTGTCCCCATTCTTTTCCCGGGCACCTCAAGCCTTTTTTTGCACACAAAACGAGAAGGGGTGGGGAGGGAATCTTGTGAATTAACTCCATTTTTTTGGGTGTATATTCACATACACATTTAGATTCCCCCTGGGAAATAGGAGTACATAGCCTGATCCTTAAAAGTTTAATGGAAATCCCCAGCACCATTCTCTTCTTTCCCTTTCTTCAGAGAGAGAGAGAGAGTCCCACCTCCTCCTTTTTATTTCCGCAGGTAGGAAAGTACTTGAGACAAAGGATGGGAGGAGTGCACAATTATTAATTATTATTCTTATCCCGCGTCGAGAAATCCTTTTGTAGGGGATACGTCTGGTGGATGTAAACAAAGATACTGTACGTGTACATTCCTCTCTGCTTTGCTTTGTTGTTGTAACAGTTTGGGAGTTTTGGTACTGCCGCTTTTGTACTTTGGTAAGTTTTTTATTCGTTTATAGCTACCGTTTCCTTTATTCTCCTTCATATTTAAGGGGATCTGGCTTCTGTTTACTCTCCTTATTTCTCTTCATTGGAACGTGTTTTCTCCCAACTTTCTCTATCCTCCAATATGCAATATTCTCTCATAATCTCGTCCCGACATTTTTTCCGGATTTTGCTATTTATTATTTATTTTTAGATCTTTACGCCTTTCTCTACTTCTTTAATCTTAATTTTATTTCCCGCTCTTTGACTTTCGCTCTTCTTGTCTGTCTCTCTCTCTGGTCGTCTTTCACATTGGCTCTTTCTTTATTTCTCTCTCTATCTCTGCGCTTTTCTCTCGTTCACTCTCTTTATCGTCCTATATCGCTTTGCCTTTCTCACTTTCTCTTTGCTTTTATTTCTCTCCCTTTTTGCCTTTCTCACTGGCTCTCACTTTATTTCTGTCTGTCTTTCTCTCCCTTTGCCTTTCTCTTTACAGTCCTTTCTGACTCTCTCTTTCTTTACCTTTCTCATTGGATCTCTCTCTCTTGATTCTGCTCTCTTTAGAGCTCTTTTTACCATGCTCTCCGTCACTCTGCCCCTTTCTTTCTGTCCCATTAGTCACTTTCTTCCTTTCTTACATGTTCACTTTATACTTCTTGTATCAACCGTCTCATTTAATCTCTGTTCTTGTCTTCAAAATTCATCTTTTCATCCTTGTCTTCTCTGCTGCTTGGTTCTACTTTCCTAGGTATTCCCTTTAAAATATTTGTCCCTTTGTACTCAATACAATATCAGTTCTACTAATGGTTCCCCTGTACCTGTGAATTAGCCCGAAAAACATATTCATTTCATTGTGCCTGAAACTGATTGAAGTTTCTCGTTCAACAAAGCATCCGTATAAACAATGGCGAATGTACTTTATAATATCAAATCGCTTCACGGGAAATAGGATACGTGATACCATGCTAAAATTAAGTTGCGTTCTGTGGCTATAGTGTAATAAAAGTATTGGAAAGGTCCCAAGAAAGTATGAAATTTCTGCAAAGTATAAGGCCATGGGGTTTGGAATACTCCTTTTCCCCTTGAATTTTGATACCGAAAATATGTTAAGATTGACGAAGATTTTGGAAAAAATTCTTAAAATTCTTCAATCTCACCGCAGAACATAACAAGTGCCAAAAAGGGTAGATATAAGACTTGGTTTAAATACTGAGACTGATCACGCATAGAAAAAATGGCAAGAAAATGCTAAGCATATATTATTCCTCTCAGTCCGAAATAAGAAAGAAACCCACCAGAAAAAAAAATCCCTGCAGAGTTTTAATCAACTGTTAGTATGGTGATGGAGCTTTTAGTGAAAATGGGGAAAGTACTTGAGAATCTCAGGCAGTACTCCAAACTGATTCGGTGTAGCGAAAAGCCCAGAAAAGAGAGAAAGGTTGTGGGAGAACAATTTGTATCTTGTGTGCGTCACCATTGTAATAATGCTGCTTCCACTTTTCGGATGTAGTGCCTTTGTACGTGTGTGCACGTACATTGGTTTATTTTATACATTGTATATCGTCGGTGAAGAATGGAAAGCGGCTAAATTCTCGCCAGCTAAAATGTGAATGAGTGTAAGCATCGCCATTGTTACCGTAAAAGTAGACATAACCATCAGTAATTTTCCCGGAAAAGCCAGTGTAAGCCCAATATTGTGTCTTGAAATTTCTCACATAAACATCAAACTCTTTCTTGCATCTCCCATCTCCCTTTTTTCTCATTTCTTCCTTTTTTCTCCCATTTTCCCCGTTTTTTTCCTTTTTTCTCCCATTTCTTCTTTTTTCTCTCATTTCTTCTTTTTTCTCTCATTTCTTCTTTTTTCTCTCATTTCTTCTTTTTTCTCTCATTTCTCCCTTTTTTCTCCCATTTCTCCTTTTTTCTCTCATTTCTCCCTTTTTTCTCCCATTTCTCCTTTTTTCTCTCATTTCTCCCTTTTTTCTCCCATTTCTCCCTGTTTTCTCTTATTTCTCCCGTTTTCCTCTAGTATCTCCCTTCTTTATTAACGTTTCTCCCTTGATTCTCTCGTGCATTTGATTTCTCCCTTGTTTCCTTCGTTTCTCTTTGTTTTTCTCATTTCTCACTTTTTTCAGGTCTCACGCTTGTTTCTTGAGCTTTTTCTGATCTCTTCCGCCGCATATGTGTCTTTCTCGTCTCTCTCTTCGCTTTCCTGATATTAAATTGCGCAGAACTAAATTGATTCAGGGGTGAGAGACGAGAAAAAGGTTAACGAAACGAGTGAGAGACTAGTGAAACAAGAATGAAGCGAGAGAATTAATATAGAATGGGAGGAGAAAAAAGAAGGGAGCGACGAGTAAAACAAGGAAAAAGAGAGAGAAACATGAGAGAAATGAGAGAGACAGACGAAAGTGAGGGAGACAGGTGCATTAATAGGACACGTAGAATTCCCTGTCTGGGCAAAATGATAGTAGCTGCACACATTTGCGTTTTAGCCCGTGTGGAGTTAGCCACATGTCATTCTCCACCGACGATATGAACAGTATACTGAAAAACTCCTAACTTATTTGGGGTTGATTACTCAGAAAGTAACATGTGACTACTTTTTTTAAACAAAAAAAAAGAAGGAGAAGGAACAATTTCAGCACTTACTTTTGTTTCTTCCCTGAACTAAATCTTTCATCACTGCGGTCATGTTCTTATATCCGAGTGTATTGCGCGAGGAGTTAAAAAAAGAAAGTATACTCTGTTTGGACAGACAAATGGCTTATCAAGGGTGTATGCACTCCCACATATAAGAGTTTCACCCGTGTGTGGTTAAGTGCACTGTCAAAGTGCGGGATCAAGTAGGTAACTTCCTTGAAAGGAATGAGACTTTTCTTCTTTTTTTTTTAATTGTCAACTTTCCCCCAGTGAAAGTGCAATGTCCAGGGAAAGTTCGGGGAATGGCATGTGCAATGAAACTTCCCGTGTTGTATTTTATATGAAGTAATTTTTTTCTCGTGAATTAAATTAGCAAAGTTTTGTAAGAAAAAATGTTACAATGTAATTTGAAGTTGTTAATTGTTTCCCAGGATATTTTTAGTTCGTGGGTGTCAATGCAATTTGAGGTCGCTGTTTATTAGGGGGAAGGTGGAATGCTATATTATTTATTTTGAATCATTATCTCCCGCTTTGAACCGTCCTGTATTTCCTCCAAAGATTTTAGTTACACTTTGAACTACACGAGAGAACACATCAAATGAGAACCATCTTTTTCCCGTTGATTAATCCACAAGAAAAACTATTAAATAACATCCGCCCCCGCATGAAGACTAGAAATAAAAAGGGATTATTTCAACAAAAATAAAACACTCGAAAATTCTTGGAACAAATGTTTCATGTAAACACGGGAGGTATAATATTGCCTTTTGAGGGGAAAAAACGTCTATTTATATACTCCCGCATCCTTTGTTTGTTTTTCCTTTTTCTTTCCACAACTTCCAGCTCGAATTATCTCTGTGGCTTTCTCTCTTTCGTCCCTATTTTCCCCCGCTCCTTCCCACTTTCCCCAAAATGAGTCCCATGAATTTGCCAGGAGGAAAACCCGAGAATGAAATTCTCTGGGAGTAATCAACGTAATCGATATACTGAGTGGGGAAGGATGACATTGTTTGTCGAGGCACTTCATGCAATAAAATAAAGGGGAGAAAGGGTAGACATAAAAAAAATTGTTTGTAAACTCACGTCATACCCAACCCTTTGCTACCTTTTCGTACAAATTACAGGACGTTTTCAAGAGAATACAACATGGGCACCTGCCACATGTGTGCCCTGGTCGTAGGCGGGAAATATTATGGCGGGTGTAGCTTTGTAGATTTCACGTGAAACCTCGTAGGTGCTTTGTTAATTTAACACTTAGAATTTATTTTAGAATTCATTTTAGAATTCATTTTAGAATTTATTTTAGAATTTATTTTAGAATTTATTTTAGAATTTATTTTAGAATTCATTTTAGAATTTATTTTAGAATTTATTTTAGAATTTATTTTAGAATTTATTTTAGAATTTATTTTAGAATTTATTTT
>JAQGBT010007868.1:0-10472 GCA_034698585.1 Disparrhopalites patrizii
TCGTCCTACAAATATTTTAAAAGGGAAAGCAAGGGTACATTTTTTACGGCAAGTAAAAGCAAGAGTAAATTCTTTTAAGGCAAGTGAAAGCAAAAGATTTTACCGGGTTTATGGCCATTATAAGCCTTCAAAAGTGTCATTTGGAATATTTTGAGCAACTTAACGAACGATGTAATTTTTGTAATGTCATTGGAACTGCCTTCAAATGCCGTTTTAACTATTTTCCAATGCCATTTAACTGCTCTTTAATTCCATTTCCACTCTCCCACTTTTTCGCAACATGAATTCAGGGGAAATCCTCCATGGAGATTTGTCCTCGAGATATTTTACTGGAGAAGAGAAAAAAAAAGCAAAATGCACTTTTTATAATCAGGATTTGAGTCAAGTTTATTCAGATTAAATGTAGCTAAGGAAGAATTTTAAAAAAAACGTGGTTTAGCTTGCCTTTAGGGACGCTAAACCCGCTAAAATACATTTATAGTTCCTATAGGGAAGGTTGAAAAGAAGGATTTAGCTATCATTTATAGGGAAAGTTGAAAAAAGAGTTTATATATGCTTTGGAGAAAGTTGAAATGGTTGTAGCTTGCTTTGGGGAAAAGTTGAAAAAAAGGACTTAATTCGCCCTGTGGGGAAAGTTTAAAAAAAAGTGTTTAGCTTTTCTTTGGAGAAACTTGACTTTCTCCAACCTTTCTTCAAAATGTTTAGCATTCTTTTGGAGAAAGTTGGATTTCTACAGCTTTTTGCGGCCTTATCTTACGGGGGAAAAATTAACCAATTTTTTCTTTGAAATGTGTAGGTTGTGAGAAAGCAGATAATGGAGGAATATAATTACGACAAGAATAACAAGAGGTACGTGGACGCCCGAGCGAGGTTCGCCCATTTACACGAGAAGCTGTCACACATCAAACGACTGGTCATGGATTACGACGCTCTGCATTCCGTTGACAACGGCTCTTCGTCACCCTCTTCGGGACGCTTGAGTGATGATGAGGATTTCTGATGGCATTCACAATGAACCTTATTTTGCAAAGAGAAAAAATTTACAAAAAAAAATAAATAAAATAATATTTTTTTCTTTCTTTTCCTGTGTTTTCCCCTCTTCTTCTATTTTTGGATGTATTTCCACCTATTTTTGGTGATACTTCTGTGAACTTGTTGACGGCTCTTGGATTATCATGGGATGGATCATTTGCGTTGGATTTTGAAGTGTTTTCGCCAGATCGGGAACATCACTGTTTGATGTTTATTGGAGGAACGAATGTTGCTGCTAATTTTGGAACTCAACAAATCATTGTGAAAAAAAAGGCCATATATTAATGATTGATATGCCACAAAACGAATGTCATCTTGTGTTTTGAACGGTGGGGCGGACTGAAGGCGAAAGATTGAAGGCGGTGGTGGGGGCAAATTAGAGGAGGGAGAAAAAAAAGGGTTAAAGTGAGATATGGAAAGAAAGAAATTCAAGAAGGAATTATTGGATGCGGAGATCCTGTGGGAGAAATGGCTTATTCAAGATGGCTTACAAGGATTAAAAGGTGGCTTTTAAGGAGGATCCAATGGTGGTAACCAGAAGATTAATCAGCTTTATCTTCACAGTATCTTCTGTATCTACCAATAAGACGATGATCTGAATGGATGTGGTCGAAATCCCCTCCAGGAGAAGAAAAAACATGGCCGTTCACCGTTTTGGACTGGGGGAGAGAAAAAAAAATTCCCTTGGGGGAAGAAGTTTTTCAAGAAACAGAAAAAAGGAAGAGTTCGGAAAATATTTTGTGATTGTGTTTTAAATATTTCTTTGTATGATTGTGAAGAGGATCCATCACCTGTCAACAAATGAGAGTTGTGTGTGTGTCACCAAAAAATCAAAACAAGGGGGAAATAATCACCCCTTTTTCATTTCTTTTCTGCTCAAGAATAGAATATAATTATTGAAGTTTAAAAAACCTACGCATATTATAAATAATTATAATTTCTAAGTCTCTTCGCATCATTCAGACATAACATTACCTTATATGGACAGATATATGCATATTACAATTCAAATGGAGGAAATGATAAGTACTCGTGCGAATTTTGTCTTTTTTTTTAAACACAAAAAATTAAGAATAGTAACATTAGAAGAATTTAAGTCAAAAATTAAATGTGTCGTAGGGTTAAAAATTTATATTAGAAGGAAGGGAGAAAAGTAAAAAGTATTTTTCTTATTCATTCTACTAATGCCTAAAATGATGATATTTGTTGTGTATAAAAAAACAAGGTATGTGTCATACATATACATATGTACCTATCTATATATAGTACTTGTGTGAAGCACCAATTAAGTGTCAATGCCTCCAATTTTAACCCCTTTCCTTCCTTTCCAATGTTTCAAATCCAGAAGAAGAAGAGAGCAAAAAAAATTGAAGAGGAAATGCAGAAGAAAAGAAAAGAAGCTTTGAAGACGACAGAAGTGTTTTTTTTTGTCCGCCAAATAATTTTATGTTAAGATAAATCCAATAATATAATATTATTATTTGTGTAGCAAAATGTATTTACGATAATTTTTTGCTCATAAAAAAAATTTACCTGTGTGATGCAACGATTTTCCAGTTAATTAAGTTGTATAGCTTGTAACGTTCTGCAACATTTTAAGACAGAGGTTCCATCAGAAGAGGGAGATAGAGAGAGAAATTGGGAAAGAAAAGTCAGAAGAATATAAGGATGGTAATAAAATAGAATGTAAAGAAAAACTTTATCGGCCGGACCGGGTAAAAAAGTGGTTTTTTTTTGAACCAACAAAATTGATACGAAAGCAACGAGTCATGCGCATTCGCCAGTCTTCTTACATTATAGTCTTTTTCTTGGTTTTTTTTTTAAATTCTCAAAATATTTGCCAACGAAATTAGAGTTAAAAAAAAATCAGCGACAGAAAATGGAAATTTTGTACAGTTTTCACCCGCGCAGTTTCCTAGTAATGAATGGTGGTGAGGCGGAATTTTCAAATTGGAGGTGGAGATTTTTGGTGGTGGAATTTCAAAGCATGAGAAATTAGAGAAATTGAGAGAAAGAAAGAGAAAGCGAAGAGGAAATGAAAAGAGAAAGCATGAAAGAGAAAGGGTTACGAGATGGATTTCGGGAAGTTGATTCACGTTGTTTTGGGTAGTTTTACTCCGGTGTAAATATTTAAAACTGTGAAAAATCATTTTATTATAGAGATTAATAAGAGTGTATTTCTGGTTTGTTGATTTTTTTTCTTTTGTTTTTTTGTTGAACAATTTCAAAAAAAGGAATTGTTCCGGTTCGGGTGTGCTTTGAATTTGAAAGAGGTACACTTGTTAGTAAGCCTTTAGTCCGTTGCTTTTTTTTTCGGACAAAGGGAAAATCGTTGGGAAAAGCGAATTGTTATTCAAGAAATGTGTAATGGATGTGAATATTAAAAAAAAAGTTGTGTGGATAAAGGAAAACTTTTGGAGCTATACAAACACAGAGGGTGTAATTTTTTTAGGTAATTAAAATGGAGAGAAAAAAAGCAAACCGTGGAGAAACTTTATAATGTAGGGAAAGAGTCTTATTAGTCTGTCTATTATTAATTAGTTAAAATTCTTCTGTGATTCATGTGAATTGAAAAGCACAACAGTTGTGAAATGTGACGAGCAAGTGATGGGAGAAAGGCAAAGGGAAGAGAAAGAAAAGATTAGAAGGAAAATGAAGAGAGATAGAGACAGAGAGAAAGTTAAAAGAAGTTTTTATTACAAAAATAAAGGTTGGTTTTAAATGCAAAAATGAAACTTGGGCGGCTTCCTCACCATTAGCAGGACTTAAAAAACAATAGAATTATTTTTATCTTTAACCAGCATCGTTTACAATAAAAGAATGTCATTTTGCCATAATATTCCTTCAAAATAGTTTTTTGTCCCGTTTTAAACAAAAAAAGCTAAATCATGCAGAAATTTCTGACAGAATTGTATTATTCCTGTTTGTAGTTTAATTTTGATAACATATCATTTCGGCATTTTCTACTACCACAATTAATCATAACTCTCAAAATAATCTGTACGTTCACTTTCTCAAACTACCAAATGAGCTTTAGAGATTCAGAATTTATTTCAATTATTATTACAACTATTATTTTTTTTGTCGATATAAACTATTATGTAAATTTACTGCATGCATTGTCCCCATTGGGTGTGGACACCTCCATTTTTAACAAGGGTTGTTATTTGGGGGGAGGGGGAGATTGTGATGTAAAAATTATTTACCAAACTCTTGGTATTTTTGTTCAATAAAGAGTTTATTTTGATGGATTTAGAAAAAAGGCGCATTTTGTCAGAGGATAAGAGAGGGGCAGGAACGTTTTGTTTTTAAATATCATGCAGATTCTTGGCAAATTTTATGTTCTTTTTTTTTTTGAAAATTTAAATTTTCTTTATGGGGCAATCCCCATTTCTTTCTGAATTCAAAATACCGGCAAAATAAGTGTTTAGAATTGTATGCTTCAGAAATCCAGATAGTAAAGCAAGGGAGAAAAAGGGAAAATAAGGCAAAAAATGTCATTTGAGGATTTATGATGGATTCTCTCTCCAGAGCGGTTCGCATTCACATGGAGATTTTTCTAACGTTTCCAGCAAAAATTCCAAATAGACAAGGTATATAGATTAATTATCGGGATTCACATTATCACCGTTATTTCCTTCCATAATTCTCTTATTGTGTAGACAATGCTTCAAGAAAGGAGAGAGGTCAAGGGGATTAATTTAAGAAAAAAAATACATTTAAAAATAAAATTCGCCAACAAAGTAATATTTTTAAGCCAATTTTAACAAGACTGCAATCCACACGTGTAAAAAAGAATGATTCCTTTTCTTTTCCCTCTTACATTTATTAGCTATGTAGATGATTAAAAATGCAAACAATTAGAAATATTAAATAATTAGAGTTGCTTGTACAATTGTTTTTTTGTAGTGCTGTGTACTCCATTTAGTATTATGGACATTTGTGGGAAAACACGCTTGGATTGAATAAAATATTCGGCAAATTCTTCCGTTGTGACAGAGAGAGAGAGAACGAAATATAATTTTACTTATACAAATTATGCAAAATGATAATGTAATTTGAAGGATTATAATGACAAACTATAATAATGAAGTTGTTGCATTAAGAAACAAAATTATAGTCAACAACGACAGAAAGAAAGTATTTTTGTGTAAAATGGACCATATTATTTTCCAGTTCTGTAGTAAAAAACAAAAAAAGGTACATGTTAATTAATTACAAATTATATTCTTCCAAACTTGATTGTTTTCTGTAGCTTTGGTTTTGTTTGTGGAATTTTGATTTTAGTTTTGAAGATGATACATGTATAGGCAGGCAAAATTCGTAGACATTTGTATTAGTGAAAGGAGGAGCCTATAAAGATATACAACATTTGAAATAAACAGTTGAGGGGAAATTTTTGAGCTGTTTTTTAATTATTTTTAGTAGTAAGCTCTATTTACTATATTGCTGCTACAATGGTTAATCCAATTAAATTCTAAGCCTTTATCAAAGGAAAAATTGTCCACTTTCCCTGGAATTTTCCTCTCAATGCTCAAATTGCCATTACAAACAAATTCAGAAAATGAATTATTTTATTCGAATTCCTTCTCCAAAATTGTTTCATTTCGTAACTATTTTTTGCACGGAAAATATTTCCATGTTATTAGAAAAAAATTCCAATACTTTTTGGTTGTGCTAAAAAACAAGGTTTGGTTGTTTTAACGAGCTTAATTTTTTTTAAATACGTCAAATTCCGCCACTCTCTCTGTCCCCAGAAGGTATGTGATTATTTTGTAAGAAATTATCGTAGTGTATCGAATTTCGAAAAAATTTACTCCCAACTTCCTCAAACTATTTTTTTGCCAAATGAAAGACATTGCTAAAGTTTAAAAATTAAACAAAATCTTAGATTTTTTACTAATTTAATTTTGAACTCTGAATCCGTTTCCATTCTTTCTTGTCTTAATATCTCGTTTTTCAGTGAGAAAGCTGAAGTCAGGCACCCAAGAATAGTCAGTTATGGTCATGTACATAAAGCAAAAAAATGACACTTTTTGAGAAAAAAACCCGAGAAATAGTAATTATCCACAACATAATAATTTATCTCTCCCGTCAATAAATGCGTCCGCATTTACGTCAAGTGTGTATAGAATTTTGAATTGTAATAAAACCAAGAAACAATATTGCGCATAAAATCTACAAATTTATGTAGATACAGGATAATTTCTCTCAAACCCCTCCAAAAAAATGGAGAAATGTAACAAAAATCAAATTATTATTCGTTAGAAAGAACACGTTATAATAATTACCGTGAACAATATACGTATTTCCACAGGAAATTCACACACCATATGATTTTATGGAAGTAAAACAAAATGCATAATTATTAGTATGAAGCATTCTTTATTACATGTAATTTTATTATTAATTAATTATTAATTAAATATTATTGATATTTCAAACAAAAAGACTGTAATTTTCCTCTTGATTTCCTCTTCTTAAAAAAAAGAAAACATATAGGAAAGAAATATAGAAATCAAGGCGATTTAAAATTTTTTTGTTATTAAGTTTTGTTTTTGCGTAAAGCGTGTGGTCTGTACGCAAAAATAATCCCAATTGTCTCATTTAAAATAAGCACACTCACACACGCTTTTATTAGGTAATAATAATTAATAATGAAAACAATGGTACACTGGAGAAAGGGGGATTTTTTTTGTTTTTTTTTTGTGTACATAGGATTTATGGAGAAACTTCATTCAAAAGAAAACATTTATGGACTTTTTACTATACTATTTTAAACAAAATATTATATAGACCTTGTACTGCTGTTTAGTAATTTAATAACGCCACATGATAACGCTATGACGCCACGCTGTACCCATTTTTACGACTAGACGTTCGACGACTGTGTAATTTTTTTGTATTTAATTATTATATAGGTAAAACAATACGAGTCATTCAGCAACATACTGGTTGGATTTAATTATACAACAGATTGTCAGTAGTTCATTAGGCTAGTAAATTCCAGTTAAAAATAGACAATTAATTTTAGGAGACTTAAATTCTACGAAAAAAATGGGTGAAGAATCAAATTTGTTAATTGATTAGCAGCCTCCATTCGAGAATTGCCTCTGGTAAATATAGCAAGGGATTCGCTGGAGCACGACAATTAAATTCAATGGTTCACCAATGACATCCAATAATTTAGTGGTTATAATCAGGGCATTTTCAGTTTTAGTCTTTACACAAGACGGGTATTATACCTTAATTTCTTGTATTTCCACTCCAACTTTTAATTTGCTTCTCCCGTTTCAATTAAAACAGACATTCATTTTCTTTCCTACAAAATGTAGTCCCTTCCTCTGTCTATTAGTAGTATTGCATCTTTTTTTTAATACAGATTTTTAGTCAAAACAATATTTGTAGTCCCTTCGGAGTAAGGGCAATTATCGGCGTTTTTGATTTATAAAAAAAATACAATGAATGTGAGTCATAGTCCTGTTCCTATAATAATACTACATGGTAAATATCAGGTTGTATGAAACACAATTAACCCATATACTCATTATACATAGCTAGATCACGTTTTTCCCAGTAAAATGTTTTACCACACACAGAAAGAGGGTATAATACTTCATCGCAATAAATAGCCTTTGACCTTCCCCGCATATTTATAATATATTTCCGTCAAAAAAATGAAACCCTGATATTTCTTTTGAACATTTAAAAATTGTGCTTTTATTTTCGAAATCACATTCAGCCTTCAATTACTAGGATGAATCCTATCGAGATCGCCTCATAAATAGTTTGTCTAGTTCATGTTACGCCGGTAATACTCGTAAAAATATTGGAAATAGTAGGTCTAAATAGGGAATTTGAACATATGCATTTACCAATGTACGTGATTTTTTACCCCGAATTTTACCCAGTCATTTCATTTAGCTCATATATACGTAATGCTGCCTTTGTTTACGTATATTAAAGAAAAATGTTGCCAGTCACTCTATTAATCTTTGATTTTGGGGTCAATTATATAAATGTATACCTTTAGCAAAATTTGTAGTACCCCTTTTTTCCACAGCTTTTTCAGCCTTCCCCAAAAATAAATTTCTGTATTCTGAACAGGCCCAAAGGGGGTATTGTATTGCCCGTAATTAGTAAATAGTTTAATTTTTACAATATTTGAACATTTTTACGTCAAACCTCTTCCCATACGTACTTTCCCCCAAAAACTATTAGTTCACTCTTATTTTTTTTTTTTTACACATTTACGGTCAGGAAAAAGCGTACTCAAACTGCCTCATTTTATACTAACGTTTCGTATAGGGATTATTAAGAAACCATCTGGAAATAATTCTGGTGTATCTGCTTTAACAGTTTTATATTAAAAGATAATACCCTCTCTCGGTAAACGTAAATTGCCGGTGGGGGAGCAAGACGACTTCTTCCTAGAAAGTATCTCAAACCTCCTTCTTTCACTGTCCATTTCCTTCTTCATTCAAATCTAAACAAAATAAATAAGCGATTTAAGTCGTTCGTTATATATAGCTAGTGCTAATTGTAAGCCCACAAAAGGGTTTTGGTATTATTAGTTGAATTTTATAGTGTATTAAAAGAAAAAGGTACTTAACCATTCTTGTGCTCATTTCCTGGGACGCACAAAAAAATTGCTATTTCACGTACTGTTAATAGTTAATCAGGACAATTACATATGTTATATTGCTATATAAAGGACATTATTAAATACCTATACGTAAAAGTGATTACAATTGTAAAAAAGTACACGACATTGACATACATATTAGAAATAGGACATTATTAGAACGTTGACAATTTATTACCATTGTTAAATACGTTTTTTGAGCTTGATTGTAGTTATGATTCCAAAAACGTGGGGAAAACTGACAATTGACTGTACATTAGTTAAGGTTCTTCGAAAATCAAAAAGGTCAACAACAATGTAGTTTTATGTTATTATTTGGAAGGAAATACTTTTTTGTGTACATTGAAGAAACGTAACTTGAGGGAACATCAAATCTAAGGTTGCTGGCGATTGAAAGGGGACATTTTTAATCAATTATACAATACAATCAAATCAAATATAGTTCATGCTTTAAATAAAATTGAAGATTTCCCTCAGATCCCCCTTATAAACAAAATTATGATACAATATTTCGCTGGGACATGTAAAAATTTGTAAATTAAAAAAACCCGTGCCATGTTTTCCCCAACTTTTCACAATTTACGTC
The DNA here is from genome assembly GCA_034698585.1 of Disparrhopalites patrizii. Classification (NCBI taxonomy): domain Eukaryota; kingdom Metazoa; phylum Arthropoda; class Collembola; order Symphypleona; family Sminthuridae; genus Disparrhopalites; species Disparrhopalites patrizii. Next base: position 9,264 of record JAQGBT010007868.1, read on the forward strand.
TCTTGAAAAAAAGCATTCAAATAAAAAATTTTGAATTCCATCCTTGTAGATATTAATTAAGGTAGTCAATCTGCCTTTCCTGCTAGTATTCGGTGGGTGCTTTAAAGACAAGACAATTATTTTTTTCGGGGAATTCGGGGAAAGAAATTAGCGACTGCGGTTGTAAGGGAAATTGTAACAAATCGAAAATGTTTTAGGTAAGAAATTACTTCGAAAATATACAGCTTATTAGCCTTTCAACTTGCCTAAAATCGTATTGACTTCCACATGAAAAATATTTACAACGTTGTTGTTCCTTTTTGCTACAACGCTACGTGTTTACATAAGTTCATTTTATTTAGACTTTACCACAAAGACTTTTCAGAAGAGTACTGTATAAAAAACGATTGCTCACAATTTATACGAAAAATATAGGACTTAAGGAGGGGGAGGACTATTACATTGTCGTTATGTATATATATAGGGACAATTTTTGTTGTTGTTTTCATGTAATGAAGTTCTTATATAAATCTTAAATGTATCAAATAATTATATATTGCAATATTTGTGTTTTTTCTCTTATGTTTTATCTGTTATATTGTATTTAACCAAAGGACATGCTTGTAAAAAAAACATTCGCAGTTTACGACTTTCACCCTTGTACAAATGAGCAATACCAGTTGGCAAACAAATTTTAAGATCTGATAAAAAATGCACGATTAGAAATCGGTGAATGAGTCCAGGATCAAATTTCAGCTACAACTCCGTTGAGATATAAAAAATTGATTTTGGACTCCCCGATAAATATTTATGTCTGAGATGTCTTTGTCGATGTCCTTTTTGTAATTAATTGCTCATTGTAATTACAAAATTTTTTTTTCAAAGTATGTGCCTTTAAAATCCTTCTTCAACCTGAGTTGCAATGCAATTGCCATGTTATTTTTTTATGGTAGTGAAAAAAAATGGTAGATTCTTTACAATTTATCCCTATTTTTGCAATATATGCCGTTAAGAGAAAAAAGTGCCTCTCATTCAAACAACCCTTGCCTTCTGTGTACACTGACACATTTTTTCCTAAAATGGTTAAAAGGAGCAAGCAAAACAGTTAGTAAACCTATTGAACTCCTATACATATAATATTCAACAAAAAAATTACAGAAACACTATATATATATATTTTTGTAATTGGATGGATTTTGTTCCCAATAAAAATCTATCTTTAAATGCCGG
>JAQGBT010007869.1:0-10470 GCA_034698585.1 Disparrhopalites patrizii
GAACGTTTGTCACCTATAGGGCAACTGTCACCGTTAGGCGGACTGACCCTAGGTCATAAAATTACCAATCCTGCTCAGTGGAAAGCCGTTTCCCTTTCCCATTACGAATCAAATTCATTATATATAGGTATAAAATCCACAAGGTTTTCCGATTCTCCAAAAGGCAAAAGGATACGTTTACAGGATTTCGTTCAAAACGTGAGGAAAACGTTTTTTCTGGAACATGCATTTTAGATTATATATATATAGATACAGATACAAAGGGGACATAGCACATATAGCTTGCCAGTATTGTACAAAACGACTGTTTATTTGGTGCTGATGACGTAATGCGAACAAAGGCGTAGCGTTTGTAATTCTTATCCAATCACACTTTTCCATCATCAATTTCTTCGCCAATGGCAGTCATAGGGGGCAAATTTAAATTTTGACCCGCCAAATTCTGCCTCGAAAGGTGTGCGCGGGCAAAAACGGCAATCTTCCCATTTTTTCTCATTCTTTATTTTTCGACAGTGAAGAGTGAAGTCGTGGAGTTGTTTTATTAGAGGGTTTTTTTTTCTTTTGTTCTGAAATTCTAAATTGATCCGCTTTTAAGTTCCGCACGATAGCTTGAAGTTAAAGTAGCCGCTAGTTTTCAGCTGTTCGAGTTTGAGAGCAGTTCCAGTGGAACTGTTCCACAATAGTTGATATGATATTATTATTATAAGTATATTTAAAGTAATACTTATATATATATATATATAAATATCAAATTCGTATAGGCCAGTACAATTGTACAATCCACTCAGAAGGAAGGGCGTCTTACTTTGAGGGTGACTGGGACTTGCTGGCATTGCCTTTGCCTTTGCCTCTCACACCAGCTCACGCTCGTCGTAAAACGGGGCATCCGAATTATTCGGATTATTAATTATATAAAATAGGTGTTTGTTAAGTTTTTATCGTTGATCGTATCGTAAACGTCTGAAAAGAAATCTTCACCAACGCAGAAGACAGGAACAACAATCCTAATTCATACTGCATTCAGTTATTTCCTTGGGATTCCCGTTTTCCCGTAATTTGCTGTTTTCCTTTAATCCGGAGAAAGTCAAAGGTTTGTATATTTTGTATTACAGGCTTCTTTGTAATTATATTTAACGGCTTTTAAATCAATAATTTTGTGTGGGGACGTGCCGTATACCCGCAGTTGTAGAAGGAGCAAACAGATTGTACAGTTAACTGATCTATATACGTGCTGCTGACTGCAAGGACAACTTCTAGTTTCCAGGCTTCTAGAGCTGCTGAAGTTCAGGACATTATACATATACTTGGTTTCCTTGTTTGTACAAAAATGGATTTACAATTTCTATGGAATTATAGGGGCTACAGAACAACATTTATATCAAGGCGTTAGAAGTCGTCACTTCTAATTCTAATGCCTTACATTTATGTAGTTTTTCCTGGGGTGATCGTAGTGTAGGTGTCGGCTTTTGACGGGAAATTTTTTGGTCTGCCACATTTGCAGAAGTCCGGTTCCGATTACGTGTTTAGTAGTTGTGTTTTGTGTTTATTTTGATCTTTGTTGTTCAAACGACTTTGATGTCTTAATCTTAATAATTAATATTTCCTGCTCCATTCACATTATAACGGTGTTCGATCCGGATATCACTGCCGGCAGGGCTTATTCATGAGGTTGGAGGTATTCTAATGCTTCATTGAGCATTATTGAGTGCCATTATTAGGTGTTGTACATTTATTGCTTTTTATACGTTATATCGATCAAAGTGAGGTTCGAGTTCGAGGTTGATTCAAGCTACCGGTCTCAAGCGTTGGAAATGAAACAAAGTATGGTTATACTTACAAATTTTATTTATTTGCTTGGATTCTTTTTAGGTCGTGACTGCAAATATGAGCCCTGTAGGCGGGCCACCTTCGGCTCCCAAAAAGGCCAAAACGGCAATTGAAGATATATACCAAAAGAAAACTCAATTGGAACATATCTTACTTCGCCCGGATACGTATATTGGTTGGAAAACCACTACCACCATTATTGAAAACGTTAGCATAATGGAGTTATTATGATAGTTTCATTACACGTACTTTGTTGCTACAGGATCTGTGGAACCAGTCACTGAACTGATGTGGGTTGTGGACAATGGCAAACTGGACCAGCGTAATATAACATATGTGCCAGGCTTATATAAGATTTTTGATGAAATCCTGGTGAACGCAGCTGACAATAAGCAACGAGATCCTACCATGGATACGATTAAAATCGATGTCGACCAGTAAGTCCGCATGAAGTTTTAGTATTAAATGTGGATGTGACTACAGGTCATGTTTTATTCTTTAGGGAAAATAATACCATATCCATCTGGAATAACGGTAAAGGAATCCCAGTGGTTGAACATCAAACGGAGAAAATGATGGTTCCAACCATGATTTTTGGCCATCTTCTCACTTCCTCAAATTTTAATGACGAAGAGAAGAAAGTTACTGGGGGCCGAAACGGTTATGGTGCCAAACTCTGCAATGTTTTTAGCCAGAAGTTTGTCGTTGAAACCTGTAATAGTGATTACAAGAAAGCGTTCAAGCAAGTAAGCGTGTATTTAAGTTTAATCAACATTACCTTTTGTTCTTAATCCGTCAGTGATACCGATTATGTTTGATTTTTAGGTATGGGAAAACAACATGTCAAAAACCTCTGCTCCGAAAGTTAAGGAATTTAATGGGAAGGATTATACTAAAATTACATTTACGCCAGATTTGGAGAAATTCAAGATGCATTCCTTGGATTTAGATACTGTCTCACTTTTTCATCGCCGAGCTTACGATGTTGCTGCATCCACTCGAGGAGTTAGAGTATTTCTAAACGGAAATAAATTGCAGGTACTTGCACAACAGTAATCCAAAGTTACGCTAGTTAATGTGTGGAGTGTCTATATAATAATTAATGGCATTTTACGTTGGCAGGTTCAAGCGTTCAAGGACTATGTGGATTTATTTCTCAAAGACAAAGAAGATGAAACCGGTAATAAAGTTAAGTTCAACTATGAATCAGTTAATGAACGGTGGGAAATTGCTGTCGCTCCGTCAGAAAATGGTTTTCAGCAGATCTCTTTTGTAAACAGTATTGCAACAACAAAGGTGAACAACAATAAGCGTTATTACGTATTGATTGATTTATTAGCTGGTGTTTATGTTTTGTTGCTTGCGTTCACGAGCGCCTAATCTAAGTTAAGCTGTAGTTTGAAACTGTTTTGCCGTAGGGCGGGAGACACGTGGACTACGTGGCCGATCTGGTGGTTAAGAATTTGGTAGAAACAATCAAGAAAAAGAATAAAAACGGAATTGACATCAAGCCATTTCAAATTCGAAATCATATGTGGATATTTGTAAATTGCCTGATCGAAAATCCAACCTTTGATTCGCAAACGAAAGAGCACATGACGTTGCAGTCGAAGAGCTTCGGGTAATATTGTCATGCTTAAAATGTACTTACCAATTAAAGAACTTTATAAATAGTATCTATATGAATTTTTTCAATGCAGCTAGTGAAGGAAATTACTAATGTAATGTAAATGTGTCATTCTTTTATAATATTCATTGTAGAATGTAGCATGTTACTTCTGAATATTTAAGCTTAATGAAACCAACATTCTAAATATGTTTATGAAAACGCTCGTAATAGGTCGAAGTGTGCGCCGTCGGAGAAATTTTACACAGGAGTTATTAAAAGCGGAATAGTAGAATCAGTTTTGCAGTGGGCTCGATTCAAAGCAGACACGCTACTGCAGAAAACAGCTGCTGGACGCAAGCAAAATAAAATCAAAGGTATCATACTTTTTTTTACACAACACCTGTATATGAAACTTCGTTATTATGCAGTAAGAGTTGTTACGCTTTCTGATCAAACGCTACATGATTAACCCGGGAATCAAATGCAGGGTGAGTAAAGTGCGTATTTTTATATGCCTTATGAATAGGTGTCCCGAAATTGGAAGATGCAAATGATGCTGGAACTAAGAATTCCGTTGAATGTACTTTAATATTAACGGAAGGAGACTCAGCCAAAACTTTGGCTGTAGCCGGTTTAGGGGTCGTTGGCCGAGACCGCTACGGTGTTTTTCCACTTCGGGGCAAGCTCCTGAACGTACGAGAAGCGTCGCATAAACAGGTAAACATAATATGTATTTGTCGTCCTTGTTTCTCAGTCTATGAAAATTCTATATGTAGTTTATTTTACCTCTATGAATGCTTAACTTGCAGATTATGGACAACGCTGAAATTAGTGCGTTGGTGAAAATTTTGGGAATGCAGTACAAAAAGAAATACCAAAGTATTGATGATCTTCGAACCTTGCGCTACGGTAAATTAATGATAATGACTGATCAGGATCACGACGGCTCTCACATCAAAGGGCTAATAATCAACTTCATTCACCATAATTGGCCGAGTCTTCTGCGTCTGAATTTCATTGAGGAGTTTATCACACCAATTGTAAAAGCCAACAAAGGAAATCACAGCGTTTCTTTTTATTCCATGCCTGAACTCGATGAATGGAAGAAGAAAACTCCAAACTGGAAGACGTACAGGCTCAAGTACTATAAGGGTTTGGGTACTTCAACATCCAAAGAAGCAAAAGAATATTTTACAGACATACAACGGCACCGCATTAAATTTAAATACCAAGGGCAAAATGACGACGATCAAATTACAATGGCATTCAGTAAGAAATGCATTGAACAAAGAAAGGATTGGTTGACCAATTGGATGGAGTGCACAAAGCGTAGAAAAGAGATGGGAATGGGTGAAGACATTTTATATGACACAAATGTCCGCACCATCACGTACTCGGACTTCATAAACAAGGAATTGGTACTCTTCAGCAATCTGGACAACGAGCGATCTATACCTAGCTTGGTTGATGGACTAAAACCAGGGCAGCGGAAAGTTCTTTTCACTTGCTTTAAGCGAAACGATAAACGGGAAGTAAAAGTTGCGCAGTTAGCGGGTTCTGTAGCGGAACATTCTGCGTATCACCACGGCGAACAGTCCTTGATGTCGACCATTATCGGTTTAGCACAAAACTATGTGGGCTCAAACAATCTTAACTTGCTTTTACCCATTGGTCAGTTTGGAACTCGACTACAGGGGGGTAAGGATGCTGCCTCTCCCAGGTATATTTTCACGATGCTGAGCCCTTTAGCCCGAATAATCTTTGACGCTCGTGATAGGCCCTTGTTGAAAGATCTTTTCGACGATAGTCAGAGAATAGAACCGGAATGGTATTGTCCCATAATACCGATGGTATTGGTCAACGGCGCAGACGGAATCGGTACCGGGTGGATGACTCGGGTACCAAACTTTAACCCTCGGGAAATAGTAATGAATTTGAGAAGATTAATCAAAGGCGATGAGCCTTTGCATATGAAACCATGGTACAAAAATTTCAAAGGAGAAATCATTGAGATTTCCCCACAAAAGTATGCCGTGAACGGTGAGATAAGTATCCTTAGCGACACCAAGATTGAAATCACGGAGCTACCAGTTGGCAGTTGGACTCAACATTACAAAGAGTCAGTCATGGAGCCTATGTCAAATGGAACGGAGAAAGTACAAGCCGTTATCACAGACTATAAAGAATATCACACGGATACTACCGTAAAGTTTGTTGTTACTTTGAAAGAAGAAACCATAAGCATGTATGAAGAACAAGGGTTTCATAAGGTCTTCAAGCTTCAAGCAGTTATTAACTTAACATCAATGGTACTTTTCGACAAGGCGGGCTGTCTCCGAAAGTATGGTTCAGCTTTGGAGATCTTGCATGAGTTTTTTGAACTCCGACTTGATCTGTATTGTAAACGTAGGGAATTTATGTTGGGGATGCTGAGTGCCGAGGCGTTAAAATTATCAAACCAGGCTCGGTTTATCGTAGAAAAGTGTGACGGAAAAATCACAATTGAAAATAAGAAGAAAAAACTAATGGTTGAAGAACTGATCCAAAGAAAGTACGATTCAGATCCCGTAAAGGCTTGGAAAGAAAAGCAATTGACACTTCAAACTCAAGAAGAGGAAACACAAGATGGTGTTGAACCGGGTGATGAGCCAGAGGAAGGAAAAGACTTCGAATACATACTAGGGATGCCCCTCTGGAGTTTAACACACGAAAGAAAGCAAGACCTACTGAAGAAGCGGGATGAAAAGTTTAAAGAATTGGAAGAATTAAAACGTAAAACTCCAAGTGACCTTTACAGCGACGATCTTGACACTCTTGTAGAAGAACTAGACAAGACTGAACGAGAGGAGCTAGAAGATTCAGCTGAAACGAAAAAGAAAGCTATAACGAAAACAAAAGGCCTCTCTAAGAGGGCGTTGGAAGCCACTTGTCCATCTCCAAAAGGTCGGAAAGTTGCTCCGACTATTGATGATTTAATGAAGAAAGTTGAAGCTGCAAATATGGCCAAAGAGAAGAAAGGAATTCGGCAGAAGAAGAAGAAACAGGAAGACGACGGAGGAAATGGTGATATGGAAAAAGATGAATTTGATATGATGCTAGACGATGTTGGTTCTCTGTCAAATAAATTAAGTAGCTCAGCTGAAAAACAGCCATCCAAGGTCAAAGCAACTAAGAAGGATGGAAAGAATAAGGCAGGTGAACCTAAGCGACGGGGGAGGAAACCAAAGGATGGTTTGAAACAAACCAAACTCAATTTCCAACCGGCTAGTAAAAGCGTAGCTCGTAAAAAGAAGGGAAGCGATTCAGACACTGAATCAGATAGCGAAGAGGACATTATTAGCTTAGATTCGGATTCCAGCTTCAGCTTCGACGTCAAAACGACCAAGGTTGCACTAAACATTGTTACACTAATAGTAGAAGATTTGACATTCCCTTTGCACTCCATAATCGAACTTATGGTTTGTATATTTATTTGTAGAAACCGGCTGGCTCTAAGAAACTTCATGTTTCCGATTCTGACTCTGATGTTCCAGTTTCGAAAAAGGTTTCCTCTCAACATTTTATCGTGCTTTAAATTGTTTATGACCATATACATTTTTACATACACTTTTAATTGTCGTTGAACTTCAATTAAGTGCTGCCTGAGTTTTGACGTGTTTTATTTTACATTTGTAGAAACAAGCCGGATCCAAGAAGAATAAACCCGACTCTGATGATGACTTTGATGATGCAATTGCTTCCGCTCCTTCCAAAAAGGTTATATCAATATTTTTATTATGCATACATGTGCATATGAAACAAGGTTTCCAGCAGTATTAATTGAACGCAAAGCGTTTGAAACATTGTTGTTGAATGTCTAAATGACTTTTCGAACGAACTGTAGAGGCAAGCCGGCGCCAAGAACGTCAAAATCTCGGATTCGGATTCCGATTCAGATGTTCAAGTTTACTCGAAAAAGGTGTGTGATCATTGTGTTCAGTTTACTACAGTTATAGTTTTATTTGACAGCTTGTTTTCATAGTCGGTAGTCAATGTAGATTTTGGTTTGAAGTGTTATTTCTTTAAATCTGCAGAAAACCAATGGCAAGGTAACCAAAATATCTGACTCTTACTCCGACTCTGATGTTGCAGTTCCGCCGAAAAAGGTTTCTGAATTTTAATATCCTTTCATTCGTTCTGATTTTTATTTACGGTGTATGTAGATTTGTAAATGTTTACGACGAATACTCATAGCTGCGTAGATTTGAATTTTCTCTCATGTTATTTATGATTTCTCTCATTTATAATGTGCAGAAGAAAACTGTTCAGAAAGCTAAAATCTTCGATTCCGACTTTGACTCTGATGAACCAGTTTTGTCAAAAAAGGTTCGTGCATTTCAATATTTTGTTTATTGTTTCGTCAACGCCGGAGTGTAGTAAACTAAATATGCAATGAATAATGAAATTATTTGTGAATCTGCAGAAACCTGACAAGGACAAGAAAGCCAAAGACTCAGATTCCGACTTTGACTCGGATGAACCAGTTTTGTCAAAAAAGGTTCGTGCATTTCAATATTTTGCTTGCTGTTTCATCAACGCCGAAGTGTAGTTTAAATATGCAATGAATAATGAAATTATTTGTGAATCTGCAGAAACCTGGCAAGGACAAGAAAGCCAAAGACTCAGATTCCGACTTTGACGATGACGACATTTATGCTATGGACGAGTCTCCCCCGAAATCGTCCAAACTTGTTAGCCGAGTTGCACGAAACAAGAAACCTTCCAAATATGTTTATGATGATGATGATTCATTCATTGATGAATCTGACTAATGTTTTCACGACGAAGTGCGAATTGTATAGCGTAGAATGTAAAGTACGTGTTTTTAAAGCTTCATTTAACGTAAAAAGTCTAATTAGCAAGATCATTTACCTAATTTAACGTAAAAGAAAAAGCAGTACTAATTTTAAGAAGTTTCATGTTTAGCTATTCAGTTTAAACTTTGATGCAATGAAACCTCGAATTGGCAACCGTCATACAGTGGTTTGTGTTCAATGGCACATGTAACTATTATATTAACCCCTGTATTTTATTTGTAAGATCGTATGTACTTTGTAAGGAAGTACGTTTCTACCTTCTACCTTAAAAAGTTGCACTCACACCTTGTTATAAGTTTTAATCTAAAAAAAGTCTTCCACAGTAGCACGAAGGCAATTTCTTTTTATCATTTTCCCCTGTTAATGGACTTATGTAAGTATACAATTAGACCAAGTACGCAGAACTTCGTGTACCATGTGTGTGTTTTACATGAAATAAATGACTAATATCAAACAATAATTTGGGTACTGGGGAATCCTAAATGATTATTAGGTTTTCTGCTGTACAAGGGCACAACTGTAAATCAATTGCATCTAGTGTTTTCCCAATTTCGGATTCACTCACTAATGAGACTAATGACCATATGTATTCATATTTTGTAATTGTTTTTTTTTTAATTTTCATCTTACGACACTGACCAGTCAGTTTGAATTGAGTTATATTCCGATATGATATGCAAATGAAGCCATGATAATAGTATGTAATTTCTAGTATTCGATTACTATGTTCAAAGGTCACTTGGGCCACGTAATATCGCACGTGAATTCAAAAAAAGTACATATATTCCAGACACGAGATCAACAACCAGTTTGAATAACTAGGCATTTTTATGAAAATCAAACCCGCTGTAAAAACACAAATAGGAGGTGGCACTTGTGAACAACGTTGGTCTTCGCCTCTCGGTGGTGCCGCAGGTGTTCGTGGTAGCCGCAGGCGGTAAAATTCTCCATTGTATAGGTACGTAAATGGAAATGGAGTGAAAGGTCATTCATACACAATTACTTTTATTTTATTTTTAGACACGTAAAAAGCGAAAAAGACGTAATTAATAAAATAACCTACGTTTTCATGTTCGTATTCGTAACTATTATTACTTCTGAGTTGTGAGTCTTAAACTTTTAGTATAATCTGTCCCGTTTATATTCCTTCTCAATGTTTTAGGACGAAAGTTTGTCCCTGGTTGTTCTGTTTTAATGTAGTTTGGTCTGTCACGCGTAATTTAAAGTTAAAAGTGTGTCAGATTGGCTTCAAAGCACGATAAGGCGTGATATTGTTTTTTGATGCTGAGGTGTTCACTAAACTTCTCTAGGCACATATTCAGTGGTGAAGCCCAAAAAGGTAAAAAAAAAAGACCAATTATATATTTATTTACTTACAGTTTACAGTATTTACGTGGTTATTTATTAGTATTTTGTATACATATATTTATATAGAAGATACAAACAAAAACGTTGATCGTCGTGTCGAGAAAGAATACGGAGTATATTCAGCAAGTACATCGACTTCGCGGATGGTAGCTAATTGTAATTACAGTTCCTGAACGATAAGATAAATACCAGTCCTAACTTAAGCTGACCTCAAATCAAGTTCTACTTTGTTGCAGTGTCAAAACCATGTCTAGTACCCTTGATGACTATTCTGAGGACTGGGGCTGTGGTGGAAGCCCATTTTCCTTTTGGGGCAATACATCCTCCGATTCGTTGACGTCGGGAAGGCAATGTCAAAACCGAAGTTCTGGATCCGACGGTGGTACATCGGACTCTTCAAATAATCCGAGCGTAGTTTCAAGATCACCCTACGGGTACAACTCCAAAGACAAATCTGGACCTGAAGACAGAAATGGACAGGAAGTGGAAGGTTTGTCCATGGAACTTGAAGATGACGAAGACGTTTGGGAGGGCGTCGGAGGGACCTGTGATCCCTGTATTGCTCACTGTAAACCGCACTGGGAAATAATTGAACCCCGCCCACGGGACACGTTGGTGGCCAAACGGGCAAATTCTTTTGGGAATGACCAGGAACGGAAGAGGCAGTGGATTGACTACGAAGATTGGGACAACCCAAGACAAAGATACGGTTAGTTTTTCCGAAGGTATGACATCCGAATCGGTATTCGAATTCAAATCGGAATTATATTAATATTTTTCAGTATTTTAATCGGTATTAGTATCCATATT
>JAQGBT010007870.1:0-10470 GCA_034698585.1 Disparrhopalites patrizii
GGGACGAGTTACCCGGGTATTGCTTACCCCAAAGGGCATCTCCATGAGTATGCCTGGATAAGAACCTAACTATATCTCTCTGTACGCGTACATACATGTCCGACCCCGGCCCTCACTCCTCCTCCGTCCCTTTGAACTGTGTAACAAACTCCCAACTTTTCCATTTCTCGTGTAATCTTTGGAGTAATTGCGTCAATTCTTTTAATTTATAAGAGATTGGGAAACTTAGGGGTGGGGAGGAGCTTCTCGGAAATTCCTTGTTAAAAATTTATATCTTATATAGCTACATTCATTACTTGGACTATTATGAGGAAGATGCTATTCCACTCATAATATGTACATACATACACACATACAGAGTACAATGGGAAATGTGGGCGGCTGGAAGAAGGATGATGCCATGGAGTCCTTGAGTATCCTAACGTACCGACGTATATTAAATGCATTATACATACGTGTAAATACCAGGGAAAACACTAGACTATAAACTATACCGGGGAAAACACAACCACGTCTTGTAAAGCATGGGGCTTGTGAGATAAAGTTTCTGGTAATTACAAGCTTGTGCATAATATTTCCCAAAGCAGTGTTTAAAGTAATCTCATTATTTTTTTCGGGAGCATTTCCCCGTCTTCTCCCTCCTCCTCTCCCCTCCTCTTTCACTCCCGGGTATAAACTCTTGTGTGCTTACACGGGGGCAACACAGACACACTCGCTGACGTAAAGGCATGAATTTGTTCCCCGAAAGACGCACGGTTAGAGGTTGTGACTCCGAGCAGGAGACAATACAATAGATGGGCACACAGAATATCAGAGAGAATAACAGAGCGATATAGAGAGAGGAAGGAGAAAGACAGACATGTGATGCGAAAGAACGAAAGAGAGAGAGAGACAGACATGAGTTGAGAAACGAAACAGAAAGAGAGAAGGGAAAAAAAAACATATGAGAGAGAAATAAAGCAGGAAAGAGATAGAGAGAGAACGAGACGGTTGGTGGGAAAATATAGGAGAAGCTAACTTGGAAAGAGAGAGAACGGGAAACATAGGAAATATGAGACGCAGAGGGAAATATACAGAAGGAGAAAGAACGAATATGAAAGCGAATGCGAAGGAGAAACAGAAAGAAAGAGAGTAAGAGAGAAAGAGAGAGAGAGAGAGCCGAAAAGAGGGGAAAAAGAGAGCGCAAAAGAGCGAAAGAGAGATCGCACAAGAGGGACAGAGAGAGAGCGCAAAAGAGCGAAAAAAAGATCCCAAAAGAGAGAGCGCAAGAGAGAGAAAGAAAGAGTGCAAAACAGAGATAGCAAAAGAGGAAAACAGAGAACGAAAAAAGGGAAAGAGCGGGAGAGCAAAAGAGAGAAACAGACAGAGCCCAAAAAAGGGGAAGAGAGAGCGCGCAAAAGAGACAAAGAGAGAGAGAGCGCGCAAAAGAGGGAAAGAGAGAGAGCGGGCAAAAAAGGGAAAGAGACAGAGAGAGAGCGCAAAAGAGGGAAAGAGAGAGAGCGGGCAAAAAAGGGAAAGAGACAGAGAGACAGCGCAAAAGAGGGAAAGAGACAGAGCGCAAAAGAGAGAAAGAGAGATCGCAAAAGAGGGAAAGAGACAGAGCGCAAAAGAGAGAAAGAGAGATCGCAAAAGAGGGAAAGAGACAGAGCGCAAAAGAGAGAAAGAGAGAGCGCAAAAGAGGGAAAGAGAGAAAGAACAAAAGAGAGAGAGAGCAAAAGTGGGAAAGAGACAGAAAGAACAAAAGAAAGAAAGAGAGAGAAGAAGGGAAAGAGAGAGAAAGCCAGAAAGAGAAATAGAGAAAACGACCGTAAATATAAGAACGGAACGGGAAAACAGAGAGAGAGAGAGAGAGAGAAATTTGAGAGAAATGTACAGTGTCAAAGAAAAATGGAGAGAGAAACAAAGAGGAAGATTGAGAAAGAGGGAGATCTATAGTAAATGAGAGAGAGAGTGAAGGAGCGAGACAGAGGAAGATGCATGGATATTGTTTCCCAGGGAATGTTCCGATTATAATTCGGTGGAAGAACTCACAAAACAAGTTTTCGCCCTCCTAAGAAACGAGGAGGGCGGGAGAATCTGCGGAGGAGGAACCGGAGGAGGACGGTGAGTGTAAAATAAATCTATTTCGATGTCCCGACTTTGTTGATAATTTGCGGGGTGTATTGGTTTGCGCTTATGGGACGCGGGCGTATCTCTATAAATGTATGCATACTTATTATTGAGACGGATTCACTCCTCCACCGCTCTTCTTCCCTTCAGGTCCACAAAGGGTGAAATAAATCGGAGGTATTTATAGAAGAAAATCTTTTGTATTGAGTACTTATATATATATACAGATACATATATATCCACGTTTATAGGTAGGAGTACGTCCCACTCACGTAGCGGTTAGTGAGGTCCCGCTGTGTGAGCTAATGAGGTGTTCTCCCTCTCTCTCTCGCTCCTGAAATAATGATCAACTCCCTCAAGTTCGTCTTTAAAGGAAGTAACAATGGAAATCACGGACAGGAAGGGGGAACACATGGAGAGAGACACGGAGGGCGAGGAGATCCAGAAAGAGAGAGAGAGAGAGAGAATAAGAGAGAACAGAAAAAAATGACGGTCAAAGCAAGCTAAAAAAGTCGGAAAGAGTGAGAGAAAAAAACAGCAAGTAAGAGAATAAAAGAGCAAGATAGAGGAAGAAACAGCAAGAGAAAAAGAGACAGAGAGAGAAGGAGAGAGAAAGAGAAAAAGAGACAGAGAGAGAAAGAGAGAGAAGGAGAGAGAAAGAGAAAAAGCGAAAGAGAGAGAAAGAGAGAGAAAGAGAAAAAGAGAAAGAGAGAGAAGGAGAGAGAAAGACAGACAGACAGAGAGAGAAAAAGGTATGATAAGGGAGAAGTGGAGACAACGAGAAAGCAATAAAGACGAAAGAGAGAGAGAGAGAGAGAGAAAGAGCAAGGGTGTTGTATGGTGTGTGCAAGAGCTAATAAAATCAATTTTATGATTCGCACTATACAGCCCATTTCTGATGGCTTTCAGAGGTAACTGTGCTTTGTACACACGGATACATATGTATATACATATGTATGTACGATATATGTAATGTAGTACATATGTACGTATACATTTTTATTAAAAAGGTACATGAAATCGCATGGGGAGAAGAGAACCAAAAATAAATACGGGATAATGATGCTTTTGGATGTTCAAGTCCACACAACTGTCTTTTCTTTTCTCTCTCTCTCTCTCTCTCTCTCTCTGTCTTTTTCCGTTCATGTCTCTTTGTCATGTCCCTCCATGTGTTTTGTTTGTATACTTTACCTCTGACGGTTTCCTTTTTTTGCAACAAGAAAGAGGGAGAGAGAGAAAGACTTTTTTCTGTTTGATCCACAAGGAAACTGTTTTGGTTATCATTTGTGGGACGCCTTGTAGTAATAAGTTGGGTCGGATGTTCCTCATATGTTTTTTTTCGGGGGAGGAGGAGGAGGAGGCAGAGGGAAAGAGTTTGTCCCATTGTGCCACACACCAGAAACTTCTATGTCCTATCAAAGAGGTGTATCTATATACCAATGTATATAGATTATATATATGTATAGCATTTATATACACAGTTACCATGTGAGTAATCTTATTTTTATCTCCTACAACCACCACGCACAACATCCAAAAGTGCCACAATGGATTTTCTCTGTGTGTGTGCATTATTCCTCTTTCTCTCTCTCATCTTGTCTGTTCTCTCTCTCTCCCTCAATCATCTTCTCTTCTCACTTTCTCTCTCTCATCGTGCCTTTTCTCTCTCTTTCTCTTTCTCTCTCTCTCATCTTGCCTTTTCTCTCTCTTTTTCTCTCTCTCATCTTGCCTTTTCTCTCTCTCTCTCTCACTCATCTTGCCTTTTCTCTCTCTTTCTCCCTCTCTCATCGTGCCTTTTCTCTCTCTTTCTTTCTCTCTCTCTCGTCTTGCCTTTTCTCTCTCTTTCTCTCTCTCTCTCATCTTGCCTTTTCCCTCATCTTTCTTCTTTCTCTTTCTCTCTAACTCATCTTGCCTATTCTCTCTCCTTCTCTCTCTCATCTTGCCTTTGCTTTCTTTCTCACTCTCATCTTGCCTCTCCTCTCTCATCTTCTCTTCTTTCTCTTTCTCTCGTTCTCTCATATTGTCTCTTCTGTCCATCTCTTTTTCTCACTGTCTCTTTCATTTTGTCTCTGCTCTCTCTCTCTCTCTTTCACTCTGTAGTCATACAATATTATGAATGCTCTTACCCAAGTACATATGTATGTGTGTGCATGTATATGCACAGAAATATTTTTGAGGAACAACAAACTGCTCAGGGGATGGAGAGAGAGTGAGCGAGAGAGAGAGATTGAAAGAGAGAGAGCGAGGGAAATAAAGGAGAACGAGAGAGCAAGGGAGAGAGAAACAGGGAGAGAGCAAAGGAGAGAGAAAGTGAGAGAGAGGAAAAGAGAGAGAAAGAGAGAGAGAGAGAGCAAGGGAGAAAGAGAGAGAAAGAGACAAAGAGAGACAGAGAGAGGGAGAGAGAATAAGTTTAAGAATGAAATGCGACGAGAATTTTTTCCCTCGTTGTTGTCAGATGTCAGTGAAAAATGTCTAGCCATCGCTAATATAAATTGTGAAATATCTTGGCATGGCAAACTTACGTCTGTCTCTCCTAAACTCCATAGTCTCATCTCCTTGATATTCACTGCGTGGCTAAGCCATAGAGGCATGGGAAGGTGGCTTTTACAAGACCATTACAAATACCTTTATACTTCCCTCTTTTTCTATCTCCTTTTTCCCTTCGTCGTCATCCACCTCCTCCTCCTCCGCCTCCTCCAACGACGTCCTCCACCAACACTCCCGGCATGTTCGAGGTGCTTTTATCGTGGAAGGAGGAGAGGACTCCCTTTTTTCCCCCATATTTAGAATGGGCCCGGGCGAATATGTCGCACCTTTATAACCAACGTCCCCGTGCACTTATTATTGCCTCCTACCTCTCAATGTCCTTTTTTCCGCTCTCTCCCTCTCTCTTCTCTCTTTCATTCCTTTTCCCTGTACACTATGGTTCACTTTAACTTTCAACCAACATTTGCTCGAATAACCTTAGGACTAATCCGCATGGACACTATGTCAATGACAGGTTGTAAGGTCGAAATTTCAAGCTTTCAGAATTGTTAATATACGCCCCTCTACCTTGCCGCGTCCAAGCGTTATAGAAAATTTTGGCAATAGGCACAATTTTGCCTTTTTAATAACAAATGAACATTTTAAAATTTTAAATTTTCCCTCTTATTTTTCTACCTTCATATCCTTTCGCAGCAATTTTCGCTTCTTTTTTCTCTCTTCATCTCTTTCGCTTCTTTTTTCTCTCTTCATCTCTTTCACTTCTTTTTTCTCTCTCCAGCAATTTTCGCTTCTTTTTTCTCTCTTCATGTCTTTCGCTTCTTTTTTCTCTCTTCATATCGTTCCAGAAATTTTCGCTTCTTTTTTCTCTCCTCATCTCTTTCCCAGCGATTTTCGCTTCTTTTTTCTCTCCTCATCTCTTTCCCAGCAATTTTTGCTTCTTTTTACACCTTCATCTCTTTCCCAGAAATTCTCGCTTATTTTCTCTCTTTATCTCTTTCCCTGTATTTTTTTCGTGCGTGTTCTCTCTTCATCTGTCCTTGCATTTTCCCTCCATTTTTCTCTCTTCATCTCTTTTCTCAAACTATCCATATTTTTCTCTTTATCTTTCCTCGCAGCATTTTCCCTCTATTTTTCTCTCATCTTTCCTTACATTTTCCCTCTGTTTTTTCTCTTCATCTCTTTCCTAACATTTTTCCGTTTACTTTTTTCCCCTCCATTACAATGTCCTCCTTCCTTTGGTTCAACTACCGCCTATCCCCATATTTTTCACATTCCCTCCCAACATCGGCCTACCTACAGTTAGGTAGTCGGGTAGTAGGCAGTTATAATGTCACAAAAAAAAGGAAAGTTATATCCGTGCAAAAACCATTAAGGCTGTCGTCCTTTGGATGATATTATTATTACTAGTATAACCGACGTGATATCAACCCAATCCCCGACTTAAGACGTGCGGACGGGTTGACGTATGGACATACACGTGTGTAATTCCAACTCACACACACGCACACGCCCAGCCCGCCCCGTACTAACTATGAAAGAGACTGATCTCTTAAGGCGTAAAAAAAAGAACAAGTGCGCTCGTACCTATTTTTAAACAGAACAATGAAAGGTTCCCGATGAGGACAATTACTTTTTTTCCCTTCCCAGCTGCTCTCCTCTTAGCAAAAGAGAGAGAGAGGGAGAGACAGGGAAAGAGTCCCTCGTTAAGGGTTGTGCATATGTGACTGGGGCGGATTGTGCCGGCGGAGGGTTAATGTGTGCCGTATGGGAAGTGCTTATATGCCCTAAAGAGCCTTTTCCACATGTTTCCAGTGATATATGTATGTACGTGAGATACGAAAGCACATAAAAGTGCACGCACAATCTTTTCCCTGCATTATAAAAAAGGAAGAGAGAGAGAGTGACAGAGAGAGAGTCAGAGAGAGAGAGAAAAGAGAGAGAGGGGAGAGAGAGAGGGGAGAGAGAGAGAGAGAGAGAGAGAGAGGGAGAGGGAGAGTGGGAACATCAGTTAGAGCAAATAAAGGTAGAGAGACAGAAAGGGAAGAAACTAAGAGTGTAAGGGCAAGGGAGAGAGGCAAAAGCTAAACAGTTCCTGTAGTCCCTGGTTTCTATAGGTGAAAGACATTGTGAAATGGGACGGCAACTTTCTAAGACGGAATAACAAGCGGGAGGTAGAGAGAAAGGAGAAGAGAAAAAAAGAATCAACGTCAACGAGGAAAAAGGAGAGAATCCAGATTTTACGACAGCAAAAAGAAATCATATAAAGGAGAGAGAAATTACGAAGAGAAATAGCACAAACAGACGAGTCCGAACTAAGAAAGAGAGGATAGGAAGACAGAGAGGAAAAGCGAGAGAATAGAAATCAGAGAAAAAGAATCGAAGAGAAAGACAGAGTAAAGAAAGAGATAGCAGAAAGGAAGAGAGACAAAAATGAAGGCAGAAAGAACAAAGAGAAAGAGCGACAGGGAAAAGGAAGAGAGAGCGCAAAAGCAAAAGAGAGAGAGAAAACAAGCAAAGAGAGAAAGTGACAAGCAAAGTGTAGGAAAAAACAAGCAAAAAGAGAACGAAATCAAGCAAGAAGAAGAAAGAGAGCTAGAAGATGGATATAGAGAAACAAAAAGGAGGAGCAAAAAAAGAAAATATAAAGCAAAATAGGGAACGGAGAATATAGGAAAATGAAGAAAAGGACAAGAGAGAGGATAGGAAAACGAGAACGAAGATAGATAAAATTGCAATAGAGGGAGAAAAAATAGAAAGAGAGAAAATAGGAAGAGAGAAATAAAAAATAGAAAGACAGAGAGAGAAAATAGGAAGAGAGAAATAAAAAATAGAAAGACAGAGAGAGAAAATAGGAAGAGAGAAATAAAGACTAGAAACAGAGAGAAAAAGAGGAAGAGAGAGAAATAGGCAAGAAAGAAAGCAGAGAGAGAGAGAGAAAATACGAAGAGAGAAAAAGAGGAATTAGAGAAAAGAAAGAAGAAAGAGAGCAAAGAGAGAGGTAATGAGAAAATAGAAAGCGAACAAAAAATAGAGAAAGACGAAGTTTAAAATCGATAGTATAAATAGAAAGATAGAAAGAAGGACGAATGCAAAATGGAGAGCGAAATCAAAATGATAAGTGTGCGAGAAAGACAAAGATAAAATGAGAATAGTGTGAAGATGAGACAACCGAATGGAAAGGAGAAAAAGCGAGACACTGAGAGGGAAACGAGCAAACCCGTGACAAAACAAGGAAAGATACAATAGGTCTTGGAGGAGAACAGGAGAGGTAAAATGGCGGAAGTTGAAGAAGCCCACGAGAGAGAGAGAGAGAGATAGAGAGAGAAGAGAGGGGAAGCGGAAGAAAAATGAGAGATAAAAGAAAGAAAAGAAGAAAAGTTGGGATACATTCATTGTGCGGAACACATTATCATGCTTTAATGTCGTCGACCGTGTATACGATGTATACATATATAAACACACAGAAATTTCTTCCCCTCCTTCATTTCCTTCCTCCCCGGGAAATGCAAGTGAGGAATTTAATACACTCCAATAAAAAATATAAGGGCACGAGAGAGGCACACGGGAAGAGAAAAGAAGAGAGAGAGACAGCAAAATAGAGAGAGAGAGACATACTGTGTGTTGTAATGGGAGCAGACGACAGTTTACTTAGAGCCATCCTCACCTCATGTGTATGTTTTGCTACTTAAACAAGGAGGCAATCTTCTTGCCATCGCCTTGTTGGCATGGAACAACCCTATCTTCAAATGTTTCCTTCACAGAGAGAGAGAAAGAGAGAAAGAGAGAGAAAGGGAGAGAAAGAAAGAAAAAAAATCTTTCTCCCCCAACTCCTGTCACTCCCTTTTGGCTTCAATATGGATGGTGACGATTCCCCAAAAAAATAGAACCAATTTGTCTTTCTATCTCTTTTTTCCTTTCTCTCTCTTTCATTCCGTTATGCTCATCCTTTCCACTTCCCCTTCACGGCAACTCTTTTAATCTGGAGTAGTAAAAATGGCCCTCGTCTACCAAGTAAATTCTTCCCCCTTGACGTTTTACACGTTTCAATTTTTAAAACCAAGTGTCTCTCCCCCTCCCAAGGTAATGTAACAGAGATTTCTCTTTCCCAAATGCATTTTTCTTCCCCTTCCCACTCCCTTTAACTGCATGGGGGACGTGGGTATACACTTTTTTTATTATTGAGAAACTTTTCCATTAACAGATGCTTCACTATGTCAAAATAAAGAGGAGGAGGAGGAGGCAGGGATATTTACAATTTTCAGGTGTTACAGCTGTAATTATTAGAAACAATTTTTTTTGTACTGGAAATAATTTTTTTTCTCTTTTTCTCTCTCCATTTTTCCCCCTCTCTTGTCTCCCTCAAATGGCGGCACATGCAATTGGAGCTTTCAAAGTGTAAATTATTGCGGTATCGCACATACCCTTTGATACATGGCATTTTAATGACGGGGGCAAAATTCTTTTGGCTAAGTACACTCAAAGTGGAGGAGAAACCGAAGAGAAAATTACTATTGGCGTGACTACATTTTTTCTACTGGAAAATCGGTTTGCCATGTGCTCCGATTCACTTTTTTCCAATTAAAATACTCACGTTTTTTATTTTTACCTACTACGTGTACAGACATTTGTTTCACTGTATGTACATATGTATATGTAATTTTGCTACATACAGTCGATTCTCTCTATAAGAGCACCCTATCTGCACCAGAAAAAGTGCTCTTATGTATAACGAACTGCTGGTATAGAGAATTAGTTAAAAAAATATTAATATTAATTATAATTAAGATTATATTCAGGCTTATAACTTTGATAATTTTCTAAATTCTAACAATATTGACACAAGTGGGCGTAAATATTTACATTTTAGTAAGAAAAGAATAAAATTGTGCTGGTATGGAGTTCCGGTGCTTTTATAGAGAAAAAGTTAATGTTGAAGGGATACCTGACTTAGGCGCTAATACTCTTATAGGAAGAAAGTGCTGTTATAGTGAGAGGAATGTGACCGAGGGAAGAAAATACCCTGCTGTTATACATAGAGTAACTGATGTTATAGGGAGTGCTCTAGCTTATAGAGAGCGCACTTTACATGGTAAAGCTGTAAGGGGATTCAGCACTGCTGTTATAGAGTAAGTGCTCTTATAGGGAGGGCCTGTATAGGGAGAGTCGACCGTATATGAACATCTGTATCAAGAAGAAATTTCAATATTAAAAGTCTTTTTCTTTATTATTACAGATATTATCCGATTTCTCCCAACATGTTGTCTTGGCTAGTATTGTGGCTAGTAATTTCAGTATTTTATTTCCCCCATTTTTTCATCCCCCCCCCCAAATTCTTGAGTACTAGATAACTGGGAAATTATGGGAGATTATACCCTGAGATAATGGGGAGCATATAGGAATAAAGATCAATAATGGTGAAAAGATTACTCCATGGAACAGAGGGCTTTGGCGGTCAGTGGTTGCTTTCTCCCCACTTCACACTTCCCTTTGGTCAAGTGGTCATTTCCATGTAAATTGTTACAATTTATGGAAACCATCAGTTTCCAGCCAAAAGGAAAGAAGCGAGAGCAAAAAAAATGAACAACACGGTAAATTGCAATCACCTAGTTTCGTGGAGAAATAAAAAAAACATGTACAAAAAAAGGGGTACAGAATTTGAAATGGAAGATAAAAAACATGAATGGAGAAGATTCATAGAAATTTATGGGTGACGGGGATAGCGAGGAAATGATAACTTCTCAAGGGTTAAATATGACTGTGCATGATCTATGAGAGAGAGAGAAAGTGACAGAAAGAGAGAGAGAAAAAACAGAGAGAAAGAGAGAGAGAGAAAAAAACAGAGAGAAAGAAAGAGAGAGAGAAAGAAAGAGAGAG
>JAQGBT010007871.1:0-10468 GCA_034698585.1 Disparrhopalites patrizii
CAAGGTGCGGCGAATTTTCTGACGTTATTCAGAACATACTGTTATAAGGGGTGCTGTTATGAAGAGACTCCACTGTATAACAAGTCTCCTTATAACAACATTTCTCTGTAACATTATTTTTCCAGCCCTTCGCACATGTAAGGCACATATTTAATGTTCTATATAACAACATTTCCCTGTAACAATATTTTTCGCGCTTCCCTTCAGGGTTGTTATATACAGACTCCACTGTAACAACATTATTTTTTCAACCCTTCGTGCATGTAACGTGCGTATATAATGTTCAATTTAACAACTTTTCCATGTAACAATATTTTTCGCCCATCCCTTCAGAGTTGTTATAGAGACTCCACTGTATTGTGACACATTTATTGTACTTTTTGCAAATTTTAGGCATATGATGAAGTCTAATAATTTGCCGCTTCAAATAAATGCAAGTAACCTTAATGTAATATTTACCATTGATTTAAATTGCTCCAATACATATTTTAATGGTGTTTGCATTGCTTCGGAAGAATATCCAAAAGATTTGTATTAAATGAATCGATGGGATGAATCGAATTTCAGTTAAATTTTATGATCCGATTTACGTCTTGCATCGAATTACAGTGGACTCTCGCTACAACAACCCTGAAGGGAAAGGAAACAATACTTGTTATCTGGAAAAGTTGTTATGTGGAACATTTAATATGTACAGTACATATACGAAGGTCTGAAAAATAAAGTTGTTATAGAGTAAAAGTTGTTATAAAGAGAGATGTTTAAGAGAGAGTCCACTGTATTTCATTCGCTTCACGGTGTAGAATCGAATCAAATTTTCAAGTATTTGAATTGAAACGAATCGAATTGAATAAAAAAAATCCTATTCAGAATCGAATCGTTGCCATTCCTAGTTGGTGCATATCGATTTTCCAAAACAATGTGTGGGCATTTTGTGGTCCAAGCATTTACTGTCATATTTGTATTGAAGTTTGGTTATAAACGTTTTTTTTTTAAATATTTTCAAAGGGCTAAAATGTATTTTTACAGCTTTAAAAAATGCCGCTTGTGCAAATAAATCTCGGACTCAAAGCCCGTGCGTACACTAAAGTGCTGCATGAATAAATACTTAAATATTCTTAAAATTGTCATTTATTCTCAATTTCGACGACAACCACAGGATGCGGTATTTACGAAACAAATTTTGCTTTTAACCAAAACCGATAATTCTATTTATATACAAAATATTTTGTAAATATAGTGGGGTCTCTATATAACAAGCCTCTTTATGACAACATTTCTCTACAACAACATTATTTTTTCCGACCTTGGTACATGTAAGGTGCATATATAATGTTCTATATAACAACTTTTCCCGTTTAACAATATTTTTTCCCTTCCCTTCAGAGTTGTTATATAGAGACTCCACTGTAGCAGGCTTGCTCCCATTAAGTTATGTGTTATAGATATGCGCACTTCAATTTGAAAAAGGTCTTTCACTTAACAATAATGCACCGAATCTCAGCGGTACTCAACAAAAGCAAGTAAAAGCACACACATCCAACATTATACGCTATACTGACTCGGAAATAATTTTATGCACAAAGATTTATAAAAAAAACTTGTCAAAAATAGTCAAAAATAATTCTTCATTTGCAATTTCAGCTTCGCATTTTGCTTTTTTTTTATATTATTTTTCATATTTTTCATTCTTCGCCATGAATAATTCCGGATTTTTCCCAATTTTGATTATTACTTTTGCGTTCATCAACATTGTCATTAACGCAACGGGAAACCCAGATGTCCTCCCAGTCAGCGGAATGATCAACATATATCTCAACTGCTTCCTCACCGTCTATCAAGCCAGCACGGCTGTAGATTACCCCAAAATCAATGATCCGTACATAATTCACCATTTGCCCACCTCAAAGCTCTGTCACTCCAATAACTTCCACAACAATGAAGGGAAGGCGCAGCGACTGGAAAGATTGCGGGATCTGGAATGCCATCTGGCGTTACTAACAACCACCTTCGACAATGACAGAAATTCTACCCACCAAGAATGTGCAAGGGAATTGCTGGAACAGCATTTGTTCCGGGCATTCTGGCAGCACAACAATCGGGACAATAGCTACAACATAATCCTTTTACCGCTCAGACAACACACCGTCCAGATTTTCCGGAGAATTAATTCACCCCACGGATTTTCGTTCTCATTCGGGGATACCAACGCCCCCTTAACGCACTCGCCCGTCATTCATATTCACTGCGATGTTGTCGGTCACGAATTAATCATAGGAAAAGTCATGCTGGAATTTCAGATTGTGTTGCTAGACAATTATTTGTCCCTGGAATTACACTGCAATAGCCTGGAAACATGCTATTTGGAAATTGTCCAGCAACGAAATCACATTGTAGTCACAAAGTATCCTTGGCAAATCCGGGATCCGTACGATTTAATTTTTCCTCCAGATTCCCGGACGCCCTTCAGTCGAAAAGATCCCGTGGGGATTTATCCGGCATTGAAGAATTATCTTCTGCAGGACCGGAACCATTCCCAGGAGAAAAACTTTATGGGCAGTCCCTTTATCGACACTTTGGATTGCGTAAACCACCAGAATCCAGATACTTGCCAGCGATATCCCCTGGACTACTTTGGAGGCCTCCGATTTATCACGGCGGACGGTGTCTATAAGCTGCGATCAGGACTTGGGACGTATTTCAGGTAGAGTTCCTTATCGGTTCAAGTTCAATTTTCGAGTATCAATTTCCGTACCAAGTTCAATTGCACGTTCCGAAAATTTTGGCCAGACACTCATACTTGATCACTCTGGATTTTGGAAGGGACTCGAAATTGATTAATCATTCGTTTATTTAAATTGCAATATTCCTATTTCTAATGGCTAACTCAGTCCAAATCCAATTCCAATTCCAATCCATTCCATTCCAATTCCATTCCAATTATGAGTATTTTTCATGCTCAAACTTGAACCTTCAATAAAACTAAGTGAAAGCATTAAATTTTAACTTTTGGCTTCCGCTTTTAGTTGTGTTCTGAACTGTAAAGCAAGGAAGGACATCCGAACAAATATGAATTAAAATTCGAATTAAAATACGTGTTTTTCCTAATTATGAATACAAATTTAATATTTAAAAAAAAAATATTTTTAATGCAATCTGGCATAATTTGTAGCTTCAAATAAATGCAAAATCAGTACACAAAATTATAATTGATTCCGCAAATCTGATTTTGCAAAAATCGATGCTTTTAAGGAAGAAATAGTTGTGTTACTGCTATTTGAAAAAATCATTGTTACAATACCTTGATTTTGCAAAAACAAATTGCCCAAAGGCGGGAATTAGCAAAATAATGAAGGAATTTTCGAATACCAATAAAGTATCGGAATACAAATGTCAACTTTTGAATACGAATTTGAATTTCGAATGTATTTGTTATTATAAATCCCAATTAAAATATTTTCCTGACAAAATTATGGATACTAATTCCGATTGAAATACTGAAAAATAAGAATATAATATGATTTGAATTCCAATACCGATTCGGATGTCATACCTTGCTATGAAGCTCCTGTTTTTGTTTAAGAAACAATGTCTCTCGTCATTTTATCTAAAAAAACTTGATTACTTCTCGCAATTGAAATCGCAATTATACGCGCGTGTACCAATTGTGAGTTGAATTTCGTATTAACTTCTGAAGAATTCCTGCAATTTCCAGTACTCAGTTTGGCACTTGATTAAATAAACTTGAAATTGGTACTTATTTCTATTGGTTTTTTATCGAGTTCGAGTTCCGCCCAAATACATACATGAAAAGTCAATTTCAAGTACGATTTCAATTCCCAACCGAAAATAAAGTACTCAATACGGAGCTCTAATTGCAGGCCTTTCCAATGGAATGTTTGGTTCTGGCTCGGAACCGTCGCGCTAATGGTCTCTGTCATGTTCTGGTGGTTCCTTCAGCCTGATCAGTCTGGCCCAAATCAGGTCATTCGATGCCCAAATAAGGTCATGACCATTTTCACCGCAATATTCCAGATCAGCCGCGCTCTGGTGGAGCAAGGTCAAAATGAGGTCATGGAATCCGTCCCAAACTGGATTCGCCCCTCACTGCGCATACTCCTCCTGGCTTGGATTTTAATGGCAGTGGTGGTTACAAACGGCTTCAAAGGCCTCGTGAAATCCGAATTCGCAGCCAAATTCCCATTTGCAATCCCGCACAGGTCCTTACGGGAGATGAAGGACTTCCGGATTTTTATCCCCGCCGGAGACAGCAATCCCTGGAATCCCAGCGTTACCTTCGGATCGAGTCACAGTTATTTCTGGGATGAGAAGAGAGAAATTTGTGGCCGATATTGCTCTTCCTATTCAATTGTGAGGAGCTTCACAATTATGTCGGATCTGGAGGTCCCATTTCAGCACTATCTTGATCTGGATTCTGATTTCCCTTTCGAGCACGCCAACTTGGAATGCGTGCCTTCAACCAACCTCAGCGCGTTCCTCCGTGGGAAACTCCAGGAACCTGGAACAGCCTTGGGGATTCTTGCCAAGGAGTTCCATTATTACTGGCGATTGGTGGCGGAGGAGATGGAGAAGAATCCGAAGCTCGTCTTTCAACACAACAAGGACGTGGACATGTTTTTCGGGACGACCAGATATCTGTACATGTACGACGGGGGCTTGCCCGATACCTGGCACATGCGGAGACGGCTCGGAAATTTGTTTGCAGGCGGTTTGTACTGGTTTTGGCAGAAGTGGGAGGATTTGAATTTCCCTCCAAAATGCTGGTATCTCCGTCATGAAGAGGAGTTGCATTCGGTGAGAGCATTGTCCTTGGACGGATCCGACATCTACTTGCTCTTCTACCTCCTCATTGGCTGCCATTTTCTCTGCATAATCGTGGCTGTGGTCGAGCTATTACGCAGGGGAATAATTACGCAGATCACAATAATGGTTAATGCGCCAACTTAAAAATAGAGTTGCAAAGGGTTCAAGTTCAATTTTCGAGTATCAATTTCCGTACCAAGTTCAATTGGAAGTTCGAAAAATGTTTGCCAGACATTCATACTTGATAAGCCAAAATTTTGGCAGGTACTCGAAATTGATTAAGTGCTCGTTTATTTAAATTGCAATGTTCGCATTTCTGATTGCTATTTCAGTCTAAATCCAATTTCAATTGCGAGTATTTTTCATGCTGGAACTAGAACATTCAATGAAACTAAGTTAAAGCTTTAAATTTTAACTTTTGGATCACGTTTTCGTTTTTAGTTCTGTTCTAAACTATAAAGCTACTGTCTTTGTTCCGGAAACAATGTCCCTAGTCATTTCATCTAGAAGAAACTGGATTACTAGGCGCAATTGAAATCGCAATTAGACTCGTGAGTCCCAATTATAAGTTGGATTTCGTATTAACTTCTAGAGAATTGTGTAATTTTGAGTTCTCAGTTTCACTCAGTACACTTGATTAGATAAACTTGAAATTGGTACTTATTTCTACTTGGTTTTTAATTCAGTTTGAGTTCCGCCCAAATAACCAATGAAAAATTAATTTCAAGTACGATTTCAATTGTGAACTGAAAATAAAGCACTCAGTAAGGACTCTACGGACTTAAGCTGCGTAAATAGAAAACTGATTGTGTAATTGTGGCCACAGCTACAGGTGTTAACCTTTGCAATTTAGCCTGAACTGCGAGCATTTTAAATACTTGTTTTCTCACCAGGAACTTAAACCATTCAAAATCGAAAGAGGTTGCGCATATATTTTTAAACAACACAATTATCCTGCCTGCACAGGCACATTTCTGGCCACACTTGTAATTCAATGTTTTGGTAACCGCAAAAATCGTCATAAAGCATTTACCGTCCGGTATAAAAAAAATTCGAATGTTGAACGTAGAAAATAGAAACCCATATTATGATACTTTACTTACAATTGTATATAATAATTTTCAAATAATAAATTGACGACAGGAAAATGGTGCCTTAATGAGATTTCATTCACATTTTTTTTTCTCACGATATTTCCTCCATTGTGGCATGGCGAAACGCTGAGCCAATGAAATCTGAGCCATTTGCCCACAACAAAAGGTGCAGAAGGTGCGGAAAGGCAAATATGATTTGGAAAGACGTCACTGAAATTCCCAAGCTAATATATAAATGGCTAAATAACGGCCATTTCTACAGCCTATTCGTTCTCCTGAGAAATTTGTCGGTCATGAAAGTGCTGGTTTTGATTGCCGCCGTGGCGGTTTTAGGTCTGCAGGTGGGATGCGATCCAATTAGCCCACAACCCAGAAAGTACAATTTACACACATAATTTCAATTTTAATATTTATAATAATGTCTGCTGTTAGAATCAGTAATTTTACAAGATTACGAAAGCGAATACTGTCGAGTCTCTCTATAACAAGTCTCTTTATGACAACATTTCTATATAACAACATAATTTTTGAACATTATTTCCCTTCTTACATGTAAAGTGCAAATTTTATGTTCTGTATACCAACATTTCCCAGTAACAATATTTTTTCTTCTTCCCTTTAATGCTGTTACAGAGAGACTCCACAGTAATTCACTTGGTTTTTATTTGATTGTGTGCTGACTATTTTCCAGGTACATTTCTCCGAGTAACAGGAATCCAAAGCCTGGAAATGGAGGCAATGGCAACGATGGGAAGCTCCCGGGCAACGATGGGAAACCACCCGCAGATAATAAGCCACCTCCAAACAACAACGGCGGAAATTCCGGAAACGCTGACAAGGGTCCACAACGTAAGTTTTAAAATTCTACTTATGATTGAATAACAAACGCACATCGCCTTTGTACAAAAAAACTCAAAATCAGCCTGAAATTAGTGACCAAATCCTATTTACAGCAATGCCCTTCGAAATCTTGAGCTACTTCATCAACACTCCACGTCAAGAGCGAGGCTGCCCCGCCCTGACGACCAGCAAGGACGTAATTTATTTGCAATTTCTTCACATGAAATCCAGCTACCAACATATGTTGAGGAATAAAAAACAATGTTTACAGACAATTCTCTCTATAACGGTTTAGCAAAAATCAGCCAGAAAAACCGTTATAACGAATAACTGGAATAAGGAAAATTGTTAAAAAACGATTTGAATGGCGGGGGATTCCAAATTCCCGAAAAACGGGTATAGTGTGTGAGGGCGTGGCCTAAAACCGCTACAGCAAAAAGGAATTTATGGGGGGATTCAGAAATTTGAAAAAAACCGGCATAGCATGTGTGGGTGTGGTCTAAAACCGTTATAGCAAAAGACATTTATTGATCGGGGATGCAGAACTTCCCTGGTGTAACGACAAAACCGTTATAAAATAGCCGTTTTAGAGAAAGATTTTAGCAATTAAATGGTTTCGGGAGGGTTTGTGAACACATTTATAGTGCGAAAACCGTTATTAGGAGGTCCTTTACAGAGAGAATTGCCTGTATGTACATGCTAGTAACTTCTACTGATATAGGTGACATCGTCCCTTCAATATGTTTCGTACAGTTTTAAGTAACATTTTAAGAATTTTAGTTTGTATAACCTTTAGTTTAGATACAGTTTAGACAAGTTTCATAGTTTACAATTGGAATTATAATTTGTACACAGTCGAACCTCTCTATAACGGGCTCCCGTATAACGGTTTTCTCTCCATAACGGTGGCAGAAAATGTTTCCCTCAAAAACTTTCTTTAATTGTTTGAAGGCATTTCTGTTCTTTATAGCGATTTTTCGTTATAACGGGGAACATTTGCTGATTAAATGGAACCGCTATTGAGAGAGTCGACTGTAATGATTTTTATAAATGTTTACACGCCATATGGAACGATCTCGTTCTACATGCGTATCAACTTGAAACTACATTGCCACATGAATTGGTATATCATTGTTGCAGTTGCAAGACAAGGCCCAACAATGCGCGGACTTCTACCAGATAGGCGGAGAGGTCAAAAAGAACACCAAGGACCAGGCCGAGCTGGATAAGATCACTCCTTGCTCGGACAATGTGGAGATGACCACGGAGATGGATTATTGGTACGTCGGGGACTGCGAATCCAGCAGCCAATCGACGATGATCAATGATTGGATGAAGGAGGAGAGTGACTACGACTACGACAATCCGAAGGTGGCTGATGTGGCCAAGTTCGGCCGTTTCACCCAACTTATGTGGAAATCCACCAAATCCGTCGCCTGCGCCATTAGCAAGAAGCCCATCAAGGAAGACAAGAAAGAAGACAAGCCTAAGGATGGAGAGCCACCGAAGGAAGGAGAGCCACCCAAGGAAGGCGAGCCACCAAAAGAAGGAGAACCACCAAAAGAAGAAGAACCACCAAAGGAAGGAGAACCACCAAAGGAAGGAGAACCACCAAAAGAAGAAGAACCACCAAAAGAAGGCGAACCACCAAAAGAAGGAGAACCACCAAAAGAAGGCGAACCACCAAAAGAAGGAGAACCACCAAAGGAAGGCGAGCCACCTAAGGAAGGAGAACCACCAAAAGAAGGAGAAAAACCAAAGGAAGAAAAAGCCAAGCCGCAATGCGTACACGTGTGCGTTTTCAACGAATATGGAAACCGCGCCGCCGGCAACAGGAACAACCAGTTCAAACAAAATGTCCCCAAGAAGACGAAATAGTTCTTCAGTCACTATACATGTACACTTTCACGTTTAAACTGCATTGTACCACAAATAAAAAAATGGAATTAGCATCTGTAATTTGACCTTCAAACATGTCCAGGATGGTACCAATCGCATTTGCTTCACATGAAATCTACGGAGTAGGTGTTGCACCACATCTTGAAGCTGGGAATAGGGAAAGTATAAGTCATATATGTATATATAATTAATTACAAATGTTAATTCACTAGGCCAAGATGAAACAGAAAAGGAATGTGTGATACACGGCGATATTCTGGACTTGGGTGTGTGCGCTTTCCGTCTGTTCTCACTAATTTACGCGGAAAATCCTGACCCGTGATCTTTCATAAAATCCTCAGAAAAATGAATAGAATAATTTCATAAAAAATACCAGAACTTTTGCTGCTTAAAATAATATATTTATTGGTCTAAACCCGGTCTTCCTCGTAACAGCTCTCAGCATACACTGACGCTTTAACAGTAACACAATCAAATACGAAAGTTCGGTGGCACGCCTTGACTGAATGCCCAGAGCATGCCGGCTTTAAATAATGTGTTAATGCAACATTAACAAAATATGTATATGTCCGCTACAAATCTGAATGCTGAATATACATATAACGAAAAACTATAATAAGATAATAGGCATATATTGTCAATGGACTATAAATGAAGATGTAAAATAATTGATGACAGACAGGAATTTCGGACAAATGAAACATAAAGACATGTAAAGATACATGTTGAAGAATCAGTAAATTCTTTAACATGAAAATACTATGGAAAATGGAAATTGCAAGATTAATACAAAATATAAGGTCCTTTCGCAGATTCTCAACTGAAACAGCAATTATAAATGCAGCAAATAGGATTCCGAAAAAGCATGTTTATAGCAGGTTTGGTCCTCGCAAGGTTGGATCAGCAAAATTCTTCTTTTTTTCTTCTTTTTTTCAAATTATCCCCAGAGATTCTGAACCATTGTCACCAGTTTTCAATGGCAAAGGGTATATGATCGTACAACAAAGTGTATTTAATAGTACATCTGTTCAAATACGCTCGTTTACACTCCAGTCATTTGACGAAGGTGACACTGAGGGTAACACACACAGCTGGGATAAATACATTGTTAAAGCACATTGATCGCGTTAGATTGAAGCCAGTATGAAAACCGCAACGTGAATCAGTAATGGAAAACACTCAAATTCCTTGACCTTCTCGCAATCTTTGTATTGAAAATCTGTGTATTGACAAAAGACTTCTGGGAAATGATCAATTTCTTTGTCAACTCAAAAATCTGGGTTCCAGAGGCTTGAAAATAGAAATCTTGAAAAGCAACAAAACCTTAATCTCGAAAAACATTTTCAAGAGCAATTGCTGACAAGGCTTATGGAATTCGCACACACGTGTTGAGGCAAGGCAGTGCCCGTTGGGTCAGGTAAGTAAAGCCTTGGCAGCGGCCACAAATATGCTTTTAAACAGCTGTCTAATGATAATGATATGCACACCAGCCGTTTGAATGTTTGTATGATGCTAAAGCTTCCCTCTAATTTGTGTATGAATACTTAGGCATTTTATAAAGTAATTGTGGCACATTCGGGGACATTGCGAAGGTGAAGTAAATAAACGTTTCGGTGTATAAATTCCAGGAAATCAGAATGGGAAATCAGTGCAAGCAGGAAAGGAAACAGAGCAATATCACAACAATCAGTAACATTTTCTAAAACATTTTCTAAAACATTTTCTAAAACATTTCCGAAAACGTTTTTTAAAACATTCTCTAAAAAGTTTGCTAAAACATTTTCTAAAACATTTGCTAAAGCATTTTCTAA
>JAQGBT010007872.1:0-10467 GCA_034698585.1 Disparrhopalites patrizii
CGCCCAGTCAGTCCTGTAAAAGTATTTTAAAATATTAGGGTAAAGTGTGAATGATTAATAGTGGAACGAGGAATCAAGACTATTTTTGTGTCCAGACGCGAGCGATGAGTAAATCTTCGTCAATTTCGGAGAATTTACGTATAAGGTTGGATACCTCTAAAAAATCGATGTTGTATACACAATAGAAAAACACATATAGCAAAAAAAAAAAAAGATTACGCCACCTGGGTTTGTACTGTAAATAGTTAAGAAGCCATTGATGACCTTCCGTAATTTGAGTCAAATGAGAAAAATAATGAACATTGGCCTCGTCCGGCATGACCCAGCCACCACCGATGAATTCCAATTGACCCGAGGAAATTAATCTATGGATGTATATTAGAAATATATGTAGGTACATACCACACACAATTGTGAAGTAATTTTCTAACCCAGTTTTGAATTTCCCATAGGGTTACAAGAGCATTCCTTCGGCGAAGATTTATAATTTATGTAGGTATGATAGGTATACATACACTTGGCGCTATTTAATTTATTTTAATTGATCTGAAACCAACTTTTTGACATCTTCCCGTTCTTTAGAGGTTATGTCCTGCCACCACAAGCTGAAGAATGAGATTTCACACCAGACAAACTTCCGCTTTTTGTTGGCACTCAAATATTTGAGCACATTATCCAAGATAATTTTCGTTTGGTCAGTGTAGTACTTCATAAACGTCCTTACCCAACCTACAGTCATTAGCGTTCTTTTAAAGTAGATACTTCTTTATTCCTGTCAAGAAATTCGTTGTAGGAGCACCCACCTTCCCTCTACTTTTACTTGTAATTAAATGTAATAATTGGAGTCTTACCTGCGTCGTTGTGTGAATGAGGAACAATAAAGACTCGGAGCCGTTTCTTCTGCCAATCCTGTTGTAGTCTATTTTCATTCCGTTTCATCCCATTAAACGGTTCATAGGGTCTTGTTTCATCTGTTGATTTCGATCGCATTGGATCCATTGGTTGACTTCCTTTTGGATTCCATAGATTAACTGGGCCGCTTTCATTCAATGGAGTGAAAATTTTGTCATAAATTTCCAGGATCTGCTCAAATCGGGCAAAACAAAGTCATGTTGTTGCTCATCTTCATACAAAGAATCTCAAAATTCCAAATCTTACCTTCAGATCCGTATGCGCCAAACATCTGCTGGTGACGTGGTTGGAAAAAATATTTTGAACCTCATATTGTCTGTGCGTATTTAAGACGCTGGCGGAGTTGTTGGCGGTGTTTGTGCCGCCCTCTGGTGGGAGCATATTGGCTCGTTCTTTCCTAGATGAATTGAGAATGTTTCTCAGACCAGCTCTATCATTGTTGTTTGGTTGGACCTGGTGTACCAAAAGATATACCTTCTCATTTCTCTGTTTCCAACAACTAAATTGCTTGATGTTGATTTAATCGTTGAGTCTTCGTTGAAGGCGGGTAAAGAAAAAAATGGATATGTCAATAATGAAAATATTACGGCGATTACTTACACTCCCTTGGTATACAAATGAAGACGGGAATTGGAAGACAGAGGTATCCTCCAAAAAGTACATTACAAAGAAAATCAGGAAGCTGGAGTATACTAGCATGTACACAAACAATCGAACCTTGCTCCTCATTCCGAGAATAATTCTACGAGTACCAATCCATGATGTAGATGCCCGAGCCATTTTCAAATGTCAGTATAGTATAATCTTCCTTGTCGTCATACGACGTACAAATTTTTTAGGCGATTTTATTGAAGAGGTCTATTGTCTATACTATAGTAGATTGTACAGAAAATGTTAGTTAACACGACTTACGATAACACTAATAAAATTAAAATCGGTGATCAGTTGATCAGTAATCAGTAATCACACGAGATGTGTATTACTTTTGTTTTTGTTACTGCAACTCCTATAGAAGTACACTATAACGTAAATTACGCTACCTCCTATAAACAACGCTACCCGCTATAAACAAAACTCTGCAAATTCACCAAAGTTTCCTACAATCCTAACGCAAGTGCAGCACAAAATTTGAAAAAACAAACAGTCTTTTAAAGTAACTTATAATAATTGAATCGCTGGCCCGACCTTCGCCCGTACATTTTTTTTTTAATATAAAATTTGACTAGCAAAATAAATAGAAAGATGATGGTTACCAGAGCAGCGCGCGAGGAACAGAATCCAAAAGACTCCGGATCGGACATGTGTGCTCCGATAGGATAATAGGAAAGCTACCGGAAGGAGATAAGGGGAAGGCAGATAATAAAATGAAAAAAATTTCAAAGTGATAGAAAAGATTTGTTTAACAGTGGAAAAAAACATTAATTGAAAAATAAGAAAAGAGTTATAAAAAAAATGATGAAACGAAAGTTTCCTGCCTTTCGCCAAACGCTGCACTTTATCCCTATCTGCGCATCTGATAACGTCCCATGCAACCTATCTGGACGCCGTATTTTCCCCCCTCTAGGTCTGTGCCCTGCCCTACATTCCTAAATCTCTTTGATTCCTCCATCTCACTCTCGCCCCAAAAGAAACGGTGGCCAAATATGTCCTCCAAATTTTGCTTTTTAATCATGCGGAAAAGACAAGTACAAACAACAAAAAATTTAAAAAAAAAACAACAATAGATAAACAACATGACAACAAACTATAATGTCCATAAATCTCTAATTAAATACAAAACAATAGACATTCGAATTTTCGCCGTACCCCTTTCGAAGTTTTCATTTTCCTCAATGTTCCCCAAGCACATCCATGAGGCCATCATCAAGTCTTTCCCCTCGCGTCTCTCCCGCTCTCCTGGCACTTCTCCATTTCTCTTTCCGTCTCTCCGATTCTCCTCGCGCTACAGCTTCTCACCGCGCCTCTTTCTCGCTCCATGCGTCTTCCTCTTTCTTCTGACGTCTCTCCCTTTCTCCTCGCGTCTCTCTTCTGCTTTTCGTCTCGCCCGTTCTCTGCCCGTCTCCCACTTTCCCCGGCGCTTCTCCATGTCTCATCTTGCCTCTCGGTTTCTTCTCGTGTCATACTCTTTCTCACCGCGCCACTTGCTGGCTCCTCATCTCTCTTTTGTTTCTCGTCTCGCTCATTTCCCTCGCGCCTCTGCCTTTTTACTCCGGTCTCTCTCTCTCTTTCGTCGCTTCTACCACATTCTTCTCGCGGCTCTGCCTTTCTCCTTGCACCTCTCCCTTTCACTCGTGGAGTGTTTCCCTTTCTCATCACACACCGGTTATATTGTTATATATACCGCATTTCTGAGCGCATCACCAATCATTGATGAGTGGATGACATACTTGAAAAAAGCATTTCAATGTTGATAAAATCATGTAGAATAAAGTCATATAGAATCGAAATTTTCTCGCAGATCTGCGATATCATTCTGCATGAAATATGTAAATGTTAGCACTGTTCTCTATAATATGTACATATATGTATTATTATAGTATTGCTGATTGCTATATTTATGTATATTTTTTTTCGACATTGAACAGTTAGCACGTTAGCAGTTAGCATTTATTACAAATGATGTAACCAGGTAACAAACAATTTAAACAAATGCTCTTTGACAATCTGAGACTCTCCTATAAAATCACAACACTGAAAATTGTATGCAGTACAAAATTGGTAACAACTGTAACAAGATTAAATCGTGAACAATGCATCATACGGCCAATATGAACAGGATAATAAGAGGAATGAGCTCAGAGCTCATTATCATTTTTAGGGTGTCGAATGACCTAGGATTTCGATAAATATGTAATGTACATATGTTCAATGCTGAACGCATTATTGTACAATTTGGTTATTATTGCTACTAATCGTAATGATTATTGAAATTATGTATACCTATACTTGAAATTATTCGCACCTTTATATTGTGGGAATAGGATGGGAAGTGGGAATGGGAAACTGGAATATGGGTACACATTATTCATGGATTTGTATAATAATTATACATAAATAATGTATAGAAATGTTTACGTTGCTCGAATTGATTGTTTACACATATTTCTCACTCCCAAACTCCCAAGTTTAATACCATTGCGAAATGGACTGTAAGACTGATCTAACCCACGGGAGACGTCCACGTGAGCGCTTACGGTGAATTCGCCATCCAGAATTTGTTTCAATTGGATTTTCTAAATGTTCACGTACATTAAACACAAATAAGTTCTGGGCTAAACCACTGTTCTTCCAGCGTTCCGAGGAAAATTTTCCTTGTAAAGCATACATTTGTAGAGGTTGCAAAATCAAAGGTTGATTTGCTATTACTGCCTCTCCCTTCATGTGCGTAAAAGTGAGGCTCGTTCTCTGCAATTCATTTCCTAGCAAGTCACCCAGTAAACTTTTTACGGATATCCCTGAATAATTCGTATGGCTAAAGGGATCAGGGATGCATGAGTCTCCTAATGACCTGGGAGGCTCGAATCTTGGATCCAGACCTACTCTGTGAAGTATAATAGAGATATCCGTTCCCAGGTGCATTATAGTAGTTCGGTTTGAATCTTGAGTGGAAGAATCGACATAGTACGGCAACGAACTTAATGAAACTAAATGAATATCGCAAGGGATACATTTCGAACAAGAGGAAATCTGGTAATCCACACGGTAATCAGCCTCTTCAGCAATCGGGTTAATTTTTCCGGAGTAGAATATTAGCAGAGGATGGAGGAGAGACTGCATTTGAAGATAGGAGGTGACTGTCATGAGAGGAATGTATTCTCCAGGTCCACAATTTCCTTGTGCGATCCGCGATGGAGTTTCGAGTAGGATTTTAAACAAGGATGTCGTAACCACGTTGTCCATACTGCCTTGGCCTATGCCCTTCCCATCGTCACGTGACATAGTACGGTCCAACATGACTTCTAGCTGACCCGATTTAAGACTAGTGACACCTCCAGGTTGGCCCGCTACTAAGGTGAGACGGGTATCTGCGTCTTCAATGAATGCGGAAGTTGCCATTGGGTAAAAATTTGCTGGGAGTGGTAATTTGTTTCTTCGTTTTCGCCGTATCATCTGCAAATGTTATTTAGATTTTGTTAGCGTATTATTTCTACATAATATAATTATTTCATGTGATCTCACGACGAGAAAAAATTAACATAATTCTTCTTCCCTTTGAATTTACCTGCAAACCGTTGCTGTCCGTGTAAAAATTTGCGCCGGAATTAATGGCAGTTTCAAATCTCATGACTAATTCCAAGTCTGTGTCGTGCGTCAGATCAATGGTATTTTCCACATGAATCCCATGACATTCCAATCCTTTTTTTTTTAAATATGAAGATATATTCTATATATCTTCGTATTGAAGGTACATTGACATAATACTTATTCATACAAAATTAGTTCTCATTATACCTTCATGGCTATATAATGTTACTTTGTACGACACTTGAGGTAGCCAAACTTGTACATAGCTAAAGAGCTTGCCCCTCACCAATAACATCGGGGGTTTTGCGACATTTATTTCCATTGCGTGTCCGAAAGGAGAGAATACGTACAGGCCGGATTCAAAGGATTTATACCTATAAGTAATAACAAACATCAGCACACACCGACCGTGTCAGGCCTTTGCCACTCTCGCAACTGTTGTTATTGTGTCGGCCCAACCATGCGTTTTCCCAGAAGGGGGAAACGTCACTCAAAATTATCCACATCCTAACAAAACAATCGAATTGGTGAACTATCCCCAGGAGATATGTATGTTAGTTATAGTCATAATAGGTTAGTCCATGCTAAGCAGACGTTTGGTGGGACGGGGCAGTTCACAGTGGTGGCAGTTATGTCTACCGGGTACACCAGGTGGTCAATAATGTGGGCGGAAGATGATGGCAGTTCACGTTTGTGGTAATTGCGTCGGTGGCAAAACGCCTATAATCTATCTACATAGGTATACATACACAGGCGGAGATACAAATTTTAAAGGTATTTCAACCAGAAATTTCAAAAGTGTGGGTAAGAACGTACTTCAGAAACTTCAGCCCAAATTTCAACGTACTACCGTTGCTAGCTAAAGCCCCAATCGTTCCATTTTTCAAGAATGTCAAGGACAAATGCATATTTGTCAACTTAATTTCCTTTTGCAAGTCCGAAGTTACTTCAGCATGAAAAGTGTTTCGAAATTTGTCACTCAAATTTGCATGGGAATTGTAGAAGGAGACGTTTGCTTGTATCCTATACGTGTAACACAATATGACATTTTTTGTATAACATTTTGTATATAGACAATACAAGTTTAAGCCAACCAATATTTAATGCTAAAAATACTCACGTGCAATTGGAACGGGCAATGAAATAAATTTTCACGGACAAAGGCGGTGTTTTTGCTAGAAAGTATACGATGTACATATCATCTCGCCCAGAAAACGAGGACTGTGTGGCAGCTGGTATCCACGAATTAATTTTGCGATATTCAATTACTGGGACAATCTCAAATGGAACTTTCTTCATATTTCGGTCCAATACCTTAAAAATAATGACAATGGAAAAATCCCAAAATGCATGCATATTCAAAGTTCACCGTAGAACGGGTAGAACTTTCTCACAACAGACACATAGTATTTCAAACACATCCGGTACGGATAAAAATAATATAAACAAACTGTCTGACATCTGACCTCCACGTTGGTGGTGTTAGTTCGTATTTCGACAAGTTCTATTCTCTCCACCTCCAAAGAGTTATAAACAGAAATTAGCTGCGATATTAAATGATCAGGAGTCACTCTGAGAACTTTTGAATCCCAGCTTGACAAGTAGAGCGGGCGGGGAATGGCACTGATAAAAAATTTGTTTTCAGAGTTGACTGTAGCTACAGCGGATTGGGACAACAACGGAAGTTCGGTAAGAACGTGAAGTGCCTGCTGAATGACGAATTCGCAGTGGTAAATGGCAGCTTCCATCCTTTTCAATCATGATCACGTTTAAACAAATTATCAGAAGTACCGCATTAAGGATTAAACATACATACATGTGCTACGTACTTTACAGTTATGTGCAAATTAGTCAGTATAAGAGATAAACGTGATAAACTCAAAATTCCATTTACTATAACGCCATTACATTTCAGCATAGTCGTCCACAACATGGTCTGCGGAAGTTCCAGTAATTCCGTCGTGATGTTGAAAAATGCTCAAGTTCCTCCGACTTTCCACGATTCTTTGTAAAAGATCCCCCAGCATGGGGAATTCCAGGGTATTGAAGTTTCTAAATAGCTCCGCTGCCAGTAATGAGTAAATGAGCTGAGCACTCCTACAAATTATTGGATTAACTACAAGACACTTAACAATGGAACATATAATAAATCTACGAAAAAATTAAATTCTCAAAACAAAGTATGTATACAATTTACATACTTCCATAAATATACATAATTAATAATTACATTATTCAAGAAAAAGACAAACCTAACTAGGCTCATTAATTGCCGTTCAGTCCTTTTATGAAAAATCCTGGATGTGAAATACCCACTCCAATATTCTTCGCGTTTGTCCGCGTAGGTGAAGAAATCCCCCGAAAAACTTGGAGCTTGGAGATCACTATCAACTTCAAGAGCTTCGAAGTATTCGTTTAACGTGGCATATTGAACCTAACAATTGGTAAAAATAAGATTGCAAATACACTATTTTTGTACACAGTATTTCTGAATGGACGTTGCGTATTGAGACAATCAAACCGGTTTTGCTTTAATTTGCACACAAAATCAAAAAATGTATACCACTATGTATTACCTGAGTATTAAATTCAGGGTGTGTGTTGATATGGTTTATGATGACATCAAAATTACTTAATTTGTCTTTCCATTCACTGTATGTTTGCCAGGCGAAATCTCCCCCAAGGGGAATCATTATGTTGGAGGTTTGGAAGAATTTAGCTGTCTCTCGAATTCCCTCTATGTAAGCCCCCGCTCTGACATGACGTGAATGATCGGTCAAGCAGATCACATTAAACCGCGAATGTGAAATGTAAATAGTAAATTTATTTTATATACGTGATTGTATAGAAATTCGCTTAACAAGACCTTAACCACTAACATTTCGTGAACTGATTTCACTGATTTAAGTTGGTCTTGGCGTAGGCGATGGAACATCTGGCATACATTATCGAATTCTCGGGGTGCACAGCTTCCACTTGTGTCATAGGTTCCGAAGGGAAGCATGTGACACAAAACATCGGTAGTGCCGACAGAATCTGGGAAACGATAAACATAAATAATTAATAATCATTTGAAGAAAACATATTGCAATTGCTTCACAGTGAAAAAGGAGTAACTTTAACACCACAAAAATCTGTTTCAGCAGCGCATTTTACCCCACGGTTGCCTCCAGAAAAATTCAATCATCTTCTTGCTCTTCAGATATTCTTTCAGGACATAATTTGTACGAAGAAACACGGTTCTATTTAACCCCGATTCCTTGTTCATATATCGGAGAGACATGGACAGACCAAAGGGATCAATGGCCCAGCCATTTCTGGATACGTCCCGAATTTACGAATAAAACCAATTCAATTAGTTAACTATACGCATACTTGCTATAACATGCATTATTTCTATAGATAAGCTACCATTTATAATCTTG
The DNA here is from genome assembly GCA_034698585.1 of Disparrhopalites patrizii. Lineage (NCBI taxonomy): Eukaryota > Metazoa > Arthropoda > Collembola > Symphypleona > Sminthuridae > Disparrhopalites > Disparrhopalites patrizii. Next base: position 8,583 of record JAQGBT010007872.1, read on the forward strand.
TACAACCTGGGATGATATTCCAGATGATGATGGAGCCATTGATGGCCTTCAATGAGCTGTGTCAGATGAGAGAAATAATGGACACTTGCTTCATCAGGCATAACCCAACCGCCTCCAATGAATTCAAGTCGCCCGGTCTTCACAAGTCTGTAATAATATTAGCCTGTAAATAATTAATCTATAATAATAATTTTACTAATACGAATGATTAGTATTTTTTAAACATTTAAACACTCGACGGAAAACACCGCACAAGGAAAGCTGAAGCAAATGCGAGCGTTAACTGAATAGCAATATGTTTATCCATTTACTTACCTTTTCACCTCTTCTCGTTGTTCCGAATGCAAACTCTGCCACCATAGATTAAAAAACGACATTTCACACCACACAAACTTCCGCCTTGTATTGTTCGGCATGAACCTCAACATATTATTCAGTATGTTCTTCGTCCTGTCACGATAATACTGAGAAAACGTTTCTCCCCAACCTGGAAAGCATTTTAGATGTTCATATAAAATTTGATAAAATCTTAATCGAATTTTAAATGTGTAACAAATCCATTTGATATTCAAGATTGTCAGCATTACCAGCGTCATTGTGTGAATGAGGAACAACAAACACCTTCAACTGTTTGCTCTTCCTCCAATCCGTTTTTCTCTGAGAATAATTCCGAAACTTCCAGGAATTCTTTTTTGACCAGACTAGATCCCCCGTGAAATCGAGCTTGTCGTAAATATCAGAAATCTATGAAATCACAGAGACGAGAGGAAAGAAGAAAAATGTATTAAACCTTAATTAATAACTTAATAAGTACGAAATGAAGATTCTTTATTCCATACCATTTGAACCAAGTAATAAGGAAAAAGCCTATTATGAGTCCGCCTAGTGTATTTATATTCCGGACAAAAATAACTTACGTTAATATCTGTCTGCACAACACACTTACAGGTGACATCACCAGACAAAATGGAAAGTGGTTTAACATTAAGGTTATTCCCGTCAGCAATTTGAAAATCCCCATCATTAGCATTAATATCCGCCGCGACCAAATTTACTTTTTGAGCAAAGAATTTTAACCAGCTGTTAATAGTTTTTGCTGCTAATAGATATGTCGACTTGTCTGTTAGATTGCTCTTTTCCTGCGTTGAAAGGGTAGCTAAAATCAGTTAACTTCCGAGGATCCCCATTTTCACGGTAGCAACGGTCAAAGTTACAAAAGATTAAATCAAAATACAAAGGATATCAAATGGATAAAGAAAAGAATGTACCTGTCCAGCCTGGAACGATATCCTTACATCCGAAACGAAACTGCTGTAATAGCAGTAAATCAAAATGCCGACGAAGAAAATGATGCACAGTGTCAGAAATTTCCCGGTTCCGGATTTGTTAGCTGTAACAGTAGCTAGGGATGATGTGACATTTCTGGAGAAAGAGGCTTTCGTACTCGATATCCACCCGCTATCCTCGTGCCCTTCCTCATCTCGTCCCAGTATTGGCTCCGTTTCCCTGGAATTGATTTTAGACTACTTCGGTACATCAACAATAAACAATAGGTAACCAATTAACTAAAGATCAACCAATGTAACTTACTCATCCTGGCCACCACCAATCTCAAACACAGGCATTCCGTCAGCTCTTTATCCAGCAGTCGTTTTGGAAATTAAATACCTGGCACCTGGAAATAAAATATCGTCGATTCAATATTGGGTCAACGATTTTAATCCAAAAATTACTGGCAATCAATTGCTAGGCTTAACGAATTTCTAATCAGACACCACACAACACATACGAATCATTCCTGCTGACAAAAAAAAAATGCAATGTGATAATTGGTAATGTGAAGTAGAGAAAGTGCCTTGAAATTCAATGTTTTTCGGCATTCATT
>JAQGBT010007873.1:0-10464 GCA_034698585.1 Disparrhopalites patrizii
AATAAAATTGTATTGGAATTATAATTCATATTTTAGATATCCGAAATTTAAATTTGTATTCATAATTAGGAAAAACACGGATTTTAATTTGGATTTTAATCCATATTTTTTCGGATGTCATTCCTTGAAAATAATGAAAAACCGTTGGATTCAAAAATCACGCTTACCCCCGGCCTTGCCATGAAATGTGTCCAAAAGAAGAAAAGGAGAACGGGCAAAGGTTTCGACAATCCCATGTTGGGTATAAGATCTAAATATGTGCAACTAATGAAATGGAAATTCTCAAAAGTAATGTTGACGTATAGGAAAATAGGAATGTATGTATATGTATAGGTTTTGCAAAAGTTGAACTGTGCACAGGAAATAGATTCACTCGAAAGAATAAGTGACCGACTGTGGACAATGTGAGTCCCACTGGATCACATACATATTTGTGGCAAGGCTCAAAAGGGTCATATTTTTTAATTGGGGTCACAATTGGAGAATTCACGCAAACAATCAACAATGTGTGACTATGCATGACGAATATAATATAATATGTATATGTATGTATGTATTAATATGTATATTTGTCTATAAATGTTATACAGATGGATGGGCCAGTCAAGGGCAAAAATCTGTGCTAGTGCCCGCCTTTGTTGACATTGCGGTCCTTGTGATCATGGGATAAACATGCGGTGACCTCGTTGCGGTTTGGCAAGTACGACGATGCGTTCATTCTTTCACGGTGACACAAAGCCTGGGGTCAGGTCGATATATATTCCAGATTACAGAAAAAAGTGAAAAAGTAATGGTTTTGTGTGACCTTTTATTGTGGGTCCAGCACAAAACATTTTCATGGAATGCACTATGATTTTTACTCTGTCCTATTTACGCTCAACAGTCTTCTATAACAACATTGACGGGAAGGAAATCAAATGACTGAGGAATGTTGTTGTATAGAATATTAAATATGTACCTTACATGTACGAAGGACGGGAAAAATAGTAATTATAGAGAGGCTCCATCGTATATTAATTACATGCGTATGGTGGTTCTTCTTACGAAGAGAGAAAACCTTTTGACAGTGGAGTCTCTGTATAACAACTCTGAAGGGAAGGGCGAAAAATATTGTTACAGAGAAATATAGTTATTATAGAGAGACTCCACTGTATTACATCTGAAAGCCCGGAGTTTCCTGAGCTTTCCATTGAGCTCATGAATAGCATTCTTCCCCTACGGAAAACACTGAGGGAAAAGTCAAAGGTGTTTTTTTCGAAACTTGTACATATTTGCTACTACATATTGAGGGAGTAAATGTTTCTTGTTTCTTTTGTTCAGTTTCTTCTCATCCTGATCATCCAACTGGACCTTGGAGAGTCCCTAAAAAATGTGGTCCAAAAGTGTTTCTGGAAAGGTCCTAATTCGAACGAATTTTTTCTTGTTTGCTTCCAGGAAATTTTGCCTATGGATATGACAGGATTTGCTTCCAGTTCATCGGATTTATTCAGTAAAATATATGAAGCAGAATTTGCACTGTTAACGGTATGGGGTCACCCGTTAAAAATTATGTTTTATGCACAAATGCACATGCGGAGTAACTGAGAGATTGCCGCGACCACAAAATTTATCTTTTAAAAATATTTTTTAATTTAAAACGATGGTTTCAGGAAAGAGCGGAAGTCATAAAAGTCATAACGCAGACAAAGAGTAAAAGTAAACATTTTGGAATGCATAAAATTGTGATTGAAGCCAGGTAAGTGAAGATAAGGTGTGTATTAAATCTGAGGATTTCTCAGCCCTTATTTCCTCCATTGGAGCCGCCAAGAGCACTGAATAAGCTAAAGAGCGGGACGAAAGCTAAAGATGCCGTGTCATTCGGCGCGTTCGCCGCAACCGCCGAAAGATTCGCTGACTGGCCGAAAATCGAGGTGATCGAATTCAAATCTATAACAACATACAGAAAACAATTATGTCTCTTAAAATGTGCCCCATCTTTTTAAAAAACTGGTAAATATTTTGGCACTACTCCCTTTGAAATTACCTCTCGGTTTGGCGATTCCAAACGCCGCCGGAACTTGGTCCGTCTGTGGCAAAACCTGGAGGAATTGTTCATTCACGGGCCGCAGCTGGGGTCGGACCTGGTTCAGACAAAATATAAAATTCCTTTATACCGTATGATTTAAAATTAAAAAAAAAACACATTTTATAAAATCAAATATTACCAAGTCCACAGCCGCCGTGTAGGACAGGACAGCGAGGAGAGTGGCGATGAGGACTTGTCGGATCATGATGTGGCAGTTGACTGGTAAAATTCACACGTAATTAAAGGCAAATGAAGATTTCCACTTGGGAGCCAGATTAACCTGATTTCTCGCCAACAATGTCCTTTATATAGAGAGCCCCAGTATTTCTCCCGAACTCCTGTTTGCGCAGACGCTGTGCCCATTCCTTGCGTCGAAGGACGAGGATGTGCATACATAAACGTATTTTCCAGAGATGGCCAAAATTCTTTAGTTCCAAATACTAATTACAAATTACAAATACACTCAAAGGCTTTAATCACAAATTACAGTCAATTCTCTCTATAAGGGACCTCTTTATAACGCTTTTCGCGCTATAACGGTGTTCACTAATCCCCCAGAGAGATTTTCAATGATAAAATCACTCTATAACGGTGTTTTTATAACGGTTTTTTTGCTATAAGGGTGAAGTTTTGAATCCCCGCGGTTAATAATTTTTCACTATGACCGTTTTCGCCACGACTTTAAATAATTCTCGCATTATAACGGTTTTTCCCAAATTTTAAAACCACCGCTGTTTTTCCCATTACACTATGACGGTTTTAAGCCACGCTTTCTGGCATTATAACGGTTTTTCTGAAGTTTTGAATCCCCAACGGTTTTGTACATTTTATTACTATAACAGTTTTAGGCCACGCCTTCAAATATTTTTCTGACAAGAACGGTTTTTTCATTTTTCTCCAGACCCCACAACGTTACGTTTTTCTTTATAGCGGTTACTGCATTATTCCTTTTAACGGTTTTTCGCTATAACAGTTGTATGCACCTACATCTTGCTAAATCGTTATAGAGAGAATTGCCTGTATCAATTACATTTGGCTGCTCCCCAAGTGTTTAATTACAAAATACAATTGTATTTTATGTCGAACACAAAATACGTCAGTATAGCTAGTAATGTATGTATTGAAATACGTATTTTAATTACTAAATACATACAAAGAATTGTATTTAAAATCGTATTTTAAATACAAATTTCAAATAAATGTATATAAAATACGTATTGTATGCGTTCATTTGTATTTTAGAGCACAGTCAACAAATTACAAATTCTATTTTGCCTTGGTGCACTTTTAAATAACAAAATACCGTAAAATACTTCCAGAAAATCTCGTGTATTTAAATATACATACAAATTACAAAATGCATGTAGAAAACATCTGTATTTGAAAATGCAATTACAAAAATGTATTTTAAATACGTATTTCAAATACGATGTATGTATTTTGGCCATCTCTGATATTGTCATATAAATAGTGCCAGTGTCCTCAAAATCCCGAATCCCAGGCCATGCCCCACATGGTCACGAGTCCTCCCCGCAAAGTAAACAAAGGAGCACTTGCGACCTCAAAAACAAAAACCAAATGCAAAAACCAATGATGACACCTGAAAATTGCGTCTTAACGCATACGCCGGAAGACTATACGAAGGTTTTGGAGGAGAATCATGATTGTAAATTATTTAGTGATTTTATATCCTGATTTTTTTTAATTAAATTAATTTTTTATTTATAGGTATACATATATTTTATTTATATTTATGTCAGCAAAAATACAAGTCTCCCTACTTTGATGTGAGTATAAGAAAGAATGTATAATGTGAAGATCAATATGATATGTAATTTTTAAAAATTACGGCGCACATTCCAAGCTTGGTGTGGGCGTGGGGGCCTTGCGCTGGAAGTGCCGCTGGATCTCGTCCAAAGTCTTGCCTTTCGTCTCGGGAACAAAGAAGAAGACGTAGATCGTGGCGACGTAGCAGAAGCCGGCGAAGAACCAGAAGCCGCCGTGTTCACCCAAGGCCATCATGAGATCTTGGAAGACGAGCGTCACGGTGAAGCCCAGGAGCCAACGGGAGATGGTCACGATCCCCACGGCCAATCCTGTATGTAAACACAATTTTCCTCATTATTCTCATTGTCGTCTCGAGATTGTCAGAGATGGCCAAAATACTTTAGTTCCAAATACTATACATAATTACAAAATACAAATAACAAATACACTCGAAGGCTTTAATTACTTATCAATTACGTTTGGTTGCTCGCCAAGTATTTAATTACAAATTAAAAAATACAATTGTATTTTGAGTTGAACACAAAATACAAATTACAAAATACACCAGTAGCTAGTAATGTATTTAAATACGTATTTTAATTCCAAAATACCAATAGTTGTATTTAAAATACGTATTTTAAATAATACAAAATGCAAATAAACGTATTTCAAATATTTAAATACGTACTTTAAATAATACAAAATTCAGATAAATGTATTTAAAATATTTAAATGTGTACTTTCAATACAAAATTCAAATAAATGTATTTAAAATATTTAAATGTGTACTTTCAATACAAAATTCAAATAAATGTATTTAAAATATTTAAATGCGTACTTTAAATACAAAATTCAAATACATGTATTTAAAATATTCAAATGTGTACTTTCAATATAAAATTCAAATAAATGTATTTAAAATATTTAAATGCGTACTTTAAATATAAAATTCAAATAAATGTATTTAAAATTTTTAAATGTGTACTTTCAATATAAAATTCAAATAAATGTATTTAAAATATTTAAATGTGTACTTTCAATATAAAATTCAAATAAATGTATTTAAAATATTTAAATGCGTACTTTAAATACAAAATTCAATTAAATGTATTTAACATACGTATCATAAGCGCTCAGTTGTATTTTACAGCAGAATTTAAAAAATTACAAGTTGTTTGCATTGGTGCAATTTAAGTTAGAATTTACTGCAAAATACTTCCATAAAATCCTGTGTATTTGAATACAAATTACAAAATACAAGTAGAAAATACCTGTATTTGAAAATACAATTAAAATACAAAAATGTATTTTAAAATTTAAATACGTATTTTATTTAAATGCATGTATTTAAATAAAATGCGTATTTATGTGAACACTGGATAAAAAATGTAAATGATGTTGTAGAATTAAGTATAAATGAGCTTGACCTTTGACATGAAGAGGAACCAACTCGGAAGTCATCATCCAGGGGATGGGTCCAAGTCCGGCGGAGAAGGACAATATGTACACTGTGAGACTGCAGAGGGGCAGCCACCCCAAATTTGGGGGAGGACCCCCGTGAATCATTTTGAGGTAAAAGTAAACCCCCGTGAGGGTGAGGGACAGCCCCATGAAGAATCCGGAAATCATGAGGAGTATCCGACGTCCACTTCGATCCACTAAGGACGTGGACAGGAGTGTAGCTAGCTGCATTAAACAACATTTATGACGAACCTCCCTCTATATTATTAATATAATAAACAATACCACTCTGTACCAACAAAAAAATAATGGTGTCACTCACCACTTGAGCCACTCCAAAAACAATGGCGGATAAATGCTCATCAATGTGAGAGCCGGCACTCTGGAAAATGTCGACGGTGTAGAAGGTCACGGCGTCGATGGCACTCAGTTGCTGGAAGAACATCAGGGCAAATCCGATGAAGGTGGGCTTGATCACCGACATCTGACACAAGTCCCGCCAGGAGCCCTTCCGCGAACGACTCTCCGCCACGCTTTCCTTCAGCTGTTTTCATTAATTAAAGCGGAATTCAAATGGGCACAGTTATATTATTCCCATCAAAAATTCCTTTTATTGTACATTTTTTTGTACATTTTGTACATTTTTGTGTACAATTTTTGATGTACAGTTTTTATTTATTGTTGCCGATCTGTATTATTTAGGGATGGCAACGATTCGATTCTGAATCGGAATTTTCGATTCAATTCGATTCGATATAATTGAAATACTAGAAAATTTGATTCGATTCAAAACCTTTAATAGCATTATTCAATTGATTCAGGATGTAAATCGGATCATAAATTTAACTGAAATTCAATTCATTCGATCCATTATTTAATACAAAATGTTTGGATATTCTTCCAAAGAGAACAATAACCGTCCAAATATTGCAGCAAATTTGAATCAACGGTAAATTTTATATCAAGTGTCCCAGTAATATATTTTTTGGACCGTTTGGATCATGATTCGATTCAATCCATGGTCTGGAATGGAATCGAATCGAATCATCAGCATAATGAATCGGATCGAATTACGAATTTTGATCCGATTCGGGCTTTGCATCGAATCGAACTAACAATTTTGGATCAAATCGAATCGTTGGTATCCCGAGTTCTATTATTTTTTACAAGGATAATTACTTCGTTCAATTCTCCAATGACGTCCGCGGGGGTGGAAGCGCCTCGAAGCCACCGTAAAGCCATAAGCGCTTCCTCCTCATTCCCCTTCTCCAGAAGAAAGCGCGGAGATTCCGGGACGAAGTACATAAGAATGTGGGAAATCAAAGGAAGGGCGGCACAAGCCAAAGCCTGCAATTGCCACGTCGCCCACGTGCCCACAACCAATCTGTCCAGACCAGAAACAACTTCCATTATTGAACTTATAAATACATATTATATATAAAATATTTAAATATTTAAAATATATATTTAAATGTTAATATCTAAACTGCAAGAATATATAAAAATATTAGATACATATAATAATATACGAAAAGCATGATACATAAGAAATACAGAGGGATGTACGAACTAAGGCACTTTTATTGAAATAAGAGTAATTCTTAAATACTAAAAGCTGGAGCTAAATATAAGCACGTCTTAACTCTAAACTATATTAAAAGAAGACTGACAAATCTTAGCTGATGCTAGAGTAAGTTAGAATACACTAATTCTAGAAAATTTAATTCGGGATAAAGGTCAGCAGAACTTCCTATAACAGCTAATAATGCATATATGTATATACATGTAAAGAATGCCGACGACGAGAAGGAGCTCAAAGCCAGAGCCGGAGGCTCCTCGGATGCTTGCGTCCGCCGTCTCGGAAACGAACACTGGGGCCGCAATGGAGATTGCTCCACCGCAAAAGCCTGAACAAATTTACAAAGGCAAACAATTACTGCAAAATTTGATAATTATTACCCAACATCAACAACTCATGCATTAGGGCCAAGGCATTATTTAAAGGGGAATAACTTTCAAGGAATGACATCCGAAAAAATATGAATTAAATAATAAATAAAGAATAAAAATATGCATTTTTCCTAATTATGAATACAAATTTAAATTTCGGATATTTAAAATATGAATTCTTATTCCAATACAATTTTATTCAGATATTCAGACATATCAATATGTATTCAAATACTTTTCGAATATTAAAAAAATTTTTTTTAACGCAATCTGGTATAATTTGTAGCTTAAAATAAACGCAAAATAAGTACACAAAATTATAAATTGATTCCGGAAATCTGATTTTACCAAAATCGATGCTTTTAAGAACGACATTGTTGTAATACTGCCAATCGAAAAAATAAATGTTGCAATACCATGATTTTGCAACAACAGAAAAACTTGGCCGAAGGCGGGAATTAGTAACATAATAGAAGAATTTTCGAATACGAATAAAGTATCGGAATTCCAATGTCAACTTTTGAACACGAATTTGAATTTCGAATGTATTTGTAATCATAAATTCCAATTAAAATACTTTTCTGACAAAAATATGGATACGAATTCCGATTAAAGTACTGAAAAATATGAATATAATTCCGATTTGAATTCGAATACCGATTCCGATGTCATACCTTGATAACTTTTGACTTTTACCCGTTATAAATCGCCCGGCGTACAGCATGTACAAGTGCGTGGCGAAGTAAATGCAGAGCCAGGCCGCCACGAAGGGAAATGTGAGGCAGAGCATGAGTTTCCGCCGACCCCATTTTTCGATCCCGACGGCGGCCACCGGGCAAGAGAGGGCAGCACCCAGCTATAGCATGTGTATATATACATTTAATGTACACATACACATAAATATGCAATACAATTTAAAAAATCTGTAATTTTAATCGATATTTGGCAAGTAAAAGTAGGACCTACAATCATGATCGAACCTATCCAGGATTCCTGATTCGTGTCAATGTAACTGAAAGTCTCGCTTATGCGCAGATCCGGCAGCGCCGTCGCCGTCCAGGCAATCACCGCCCCCAGGGCCATGGAGCCCATGTTGGCTTTTCAATTCAAAGATTAAATTTACCTGGAATTTGGTCATCTTTTCGGGGGATGTTTTAATACGGGGAAAATTTGAAATATAGTAAATGGCTACCTGCAAAAGCGGAATAAATTTGAGGCCAACGCTTCCCCTTGTGGCGTCCGGCTTGGACGGCATCAATCTGTCCATCGGCCTCCGACTTGACCACGCCCGGCAGGGAGCCCGGAAGCTGTGGATGTGTCCCCGAATCCAGGAATCCAGGATTTTCAAAGGTCCCTCCCACTTCCTTCGTATCCTCCTCCTCCTCCGCCGGGAGGACGATGGGATGATGATCTCCTGACTGCTCCATGAGTCTCCGACTGCTACCCGCCAAATCCCCTTTGTCCGTGCTGGGAACGACGTAAGAAGGTATTGCGGGCCGATTGTCCCCACCCAGCAGGGGATGAGCTTCTGTGGGTGCGTCTGGAAGGGAAATGACATCTTTTAATTCCTCCTCATTCAATGAAATGTTGATCAAATGTTGATGATAATATATTTTGATATATTTTTCATGGAGAGTTCTGGTATACAAATTAATTCAACGCACGACGAAGTTGTCTTGACACGTCACTAGACTTCCTTGTTGATTCAAGTTCAATTCGCGAGTATCTTTTTTGGAATCAACTTCAAGTTCCAATATTTTTTACACAGAGTTTTGTACATGGCAATTTGGACCTTTTCAAATTCTCAAAATGGATAAATTACACCCGTTTGTATTTAAATTGCCGAATTTGGAGGAGTCCGAAATGAAATTCAATTGAGTTTATTCAATTGAAGTTCAATGAGTTTGTTTCTTACTGAAGCTAAAAAGGACTATTGAAATACAACATTAAAGATTGAAGTAATAATGTTTTTGCTGTTTCGATCTTTTCTTTCTTTTAATGACGGTTTAAACCATAAAATTACTGTTTTTGTTCAGCGTACAGTGCCCTTTGTAATCTGGTAAAAAATTGATTGCTAATCACAATTGAAATCGCACTTATACGCTTGAGTTGTATAGTGGAGAGTTCAATGTATTTATTACTGGATTACTCGCTCAATCACACGAATATGATTGTTTGGAACTTGAAATTAACCGAACTGGAATTTCAAATTATTTCAACTTGTTTCTTTCTACTGATTGTGAGCTCAAATTTTGTTCGAGTAACATGCAGACTTGAATATGTACATGCAATTTCAAGTACGATTTCGAGTTTGAATTCAAAATATAGCAACCGATAAGGACCTCTGCATGCATGTTTTTTGAGTCTTATCATGAGCATAAAAAGCGTTGAGTCGCATCAGGAATTCCCAGGCGTGCTATCTTTTCCGTATTTCTATTAATGTCTAATTCATTCTGGAACTATATATTAGCTACATATAATGCAATCCGGCCCCTGTTCATGGAAGCCTTTATAACAGAAATTCCACTGTTGTATAGAAACAGGAAATAATTTATTTACAAAGTACATATTTAATATATCATTGCAAAATATCAGCAAAATATCAGCAAATGAATCATTAACCTCGTATTACAAGTATTTGAGCAAATTTGAGTCTTTTTGGCATCATTTAAAAACCGGTGACATTTTTCTGCTATCTATAAATATGTTGAAAATCAAAGTTCCATTACTAGCAGGTTGTATCATAATTCAGAATACGTAAAAAATTATGTAAAAATTGGAATTGTTCAAAAAATTCAAATAAAAATACCCAAGACAAAATGTTTATTTAAATTTTAAAATCAAGGTATGACATCAGAATCGGTATTCGAATTCAAATCAAAATTATATTTATATTTTTCTGTATTTTAATTGGAATTAGTATCCATATTTTTGTCAGAAAAATGTTTTAATTCGAATTTATAATTACAAATACATCCGAAATTCAAATTCGCATTCAAAAATTGACATTTGGATTTCGATTTTTCGATACTTCATTGATATTCGAAAATTCTTTTATTATGTTGCTAATTCCCGCCTTCGAGCAAGTTTTGTTTTTTTGCAAAATCAAGGTATTGCAACAATGATTTTTTCAATTGGCAGTAATACAACAATTTCGTTCTTAAAAGCATCGATTTTGGCAAAATTAGATTTCCGGAATCAATTTATAATTTTGTGTACTG